>KV010055.1:111319-127392 GCA_001598015.1 Dorcoceras hygrometricum
TATAGATTAAGATGTCTGGACGAGGAAGAGGAAGAGGAAACACCCCGATAGATGAATCCATCCCTGATAGTAACGCTAGTATTGCCCAACTCCTTAGGTTGTTGGTAGAGCAATCGGGCAGAGGCAATGGCAAATCTTCGGGTAGCAGAGGACTGAGTCATGATGACCCTCAGGAAAGATTTTGAAGACAGAAGCCAAGAGAATTCAGCGGCTCAACAGACCCGTTTGTCGCAGAGTGTTGGATAAATTCGATGGAAGTGATATTTGAATATCTTCAGATGCCGGATTTAGAGAGGGCTAGATGTGCGATTTATATGTTAAGGGATGATGCTGAAGACAGAAGCCAAGAGAATTCAGCGGCTCAACAGACCCGTTTGTCGCAGAGAGTTGGATAAATTCGATGGAAGTGATATTTGAATATCTTCAGATGCCGGATTTAGAGAGGGCTAGATGTGCGATTTATATGTTAAGGGATGATGCTATGCTCTGGTGGGAAGGAGCTAGGCTTACAATTGATGTAACGAACCTTCCTTGGGAAGAATTTAAGAGAGTGTTCTATGAGCAGTATTTTACCGAGGACAAGCGGCCGGAGCTGAAAAGAGAATTTTTAATGATAAAGCAAGGGGACATGTCTGTCCAAGAGTATGTTCGAAAGTTTGAGAGAGGGTGTTATTTTGTGCCATTGATTGGAGCAGATCCCAGAGAGAAGTTGCGACATTTTGTCGATGGATTGAAGCCTGCGCTCAAACATGATGTTAGGTTGGTGGAACCCAATGATTATAGGAGCGCGGTGCACAAAGCTCTCAGAGCTGATCAGGATTGGAAGGCTATAATGGAGGAGCGACAGCTGAAGAGCACGGTGGACAAAGCTCTCACAGCATATATCAAACCAAGCCCGGCCAAATGTATTAGAAGGCCGTGAAGGATATTCTTAAGTATTTGAATGACTAAGAATACATGGTCTATGGGGGTGGAGAATTAAAATTGGAAGGCTACACAGAATCTAGCTTCCAAGTGATGTGGATGACTCGAAGTTGACCTCTGGATTCGTGTTCATGCTCATGGAGATGCTGTCTCTTGGAAATATTATAAGCAGGACACTACTGCGGATCAACCACTAAGACTGAATATACATTGTAGCACCAGCTGCTATTAAGGAGGCAGTTTGGATGAGAAATTTCGTCCAAGGATTGGGTTTAATTCATGAAGGAGTCGGTCCAGTCCCGGTGTACTGCGACAACACGGGTTGCTCAAGCAAAGGAGCCTAGGTCTTATCAGGGATCCAAACATACTGAGAAAGTTCCACATTATCCGGGAAATTGTGGAAAGATAACACATCGTTTTTGAACGAGTCGTCTATGCAGACGACATCGTTGATCAACTTACGAAGCCTTTGCCAGTACCATTGTTTGAAAAACATCGCGAGGAAAAGGACTACGTGTGCTGACTAGTTGGCTATAGGACAAGTGAGAGATTGTAGAGTAGGTGTCCAGCTAGCTAACTGTTGATAGTGAGTTTTGTTGACTCTTGTGAAACAATCTTTGTCAAGCACTGTTGATAGTGTGCTTTGTTGGTCAGCTTATTTTGATTTAGCGTAAAAGAGAGTTGGTTGCATGTGGTCATTTTAAACATGCTAAAAAGGAAATAGATAAAATATTACTAACTATTTTAAAATAATATCAATAAGATATAAAATATGGATTTAGATTTTATAAATCCTCCCAATGTTTTGACATTTTCATGCCCTTTAATGAAAACCAGAAAATTATGTCTTTCTTTAGTGCGTGCGTAGAATCCAACTAGAGAACCACGATTCCTGAATAACATTAGCAAACCATGATTTCCAAAGATAGTTTCCAATTGCACGCTTGCAGCCTCCACGTCGTTCGGCTCACAATGATAGGACCAATAATATGACGTCATTTATCATTTTGTGTCAAGTGGACCCATTGATGATCCGTAGTGGACGGTCGCCATGAGTTCCCTCAATAATATGAACCGATGTCATGAGAATTCCATCGGATTCACATCACATATGTCAATCTGCTTTCTGGCAATCAAGTCTCCCCAACAATATATAAGCCAAACATTGATTACAAGTAGCATTCATTATATATCCACCGATGATTGAACACGAGAATTAATTAAATTTCATTTTATTATTTTCTTTTATCGTTTGATATTATTTTGAAACATGTTCAAAATGAGTGATTTTAATTTTGAAAATAGTCTCGTCATTTTATTTTCAAAACATGTATAGTGTTGTTTGTTTGCATGATTCATGCAACTATATTATCTAATAATATGTACATGCATAATACTATGTATCGCATATATATCATACTGCAGAATTAAACAAGGACGATCGATCTCCAATTACTATTCAATCCATGTGAGCCAAACATGGATTTAAGTTAAAACCTAGGTAATTGCTGTGATGCAAATACAGAATTACATAAGCTTCCAAAATTTAATTGTTTTCGATTCTTGATCATCGAGCCCACATTTTGGAATCTTCATCTCCCACTAACTCTGATATTTATTTTATATATCCATGATAATAAGAGATACAATTTCACTCTCCATTAACAAAGCCACATATAATGAAATTTTGGTTTTGGTTTTCGATCATCCCTCGTGCATATCTCGTACATATAATATCAAGCCACTAAAAAATGTAGTAACTGATCCAATCATGTATTAATTAATTTTAATGTTCACGGCCATAATTATTAATTAAATTAATAAATCAACTAAAAAATTTGGGCAGCAGCAAAATAATTTTTTTTTTGTGTGTGGTTCAAAATATTTTTCCTGGTAACCTGCAATTAGAAACGAAATTGGCACGTATAAAATGATAAACAAATATACCGTACGATTCAAATACGGTGATGGGCATAATATATCCAGATTCTAGTATCCTTGCTAGTGATATTTCCTCGTTTTAATCGCTCTCTTTCGGAAGCCTATCTCCATCCCTTCATCTTCTCTAGGTATCATCATCTATCTTCGTTTTCTTTGATTTTGGATGTTTTTTCCGTGAGGTTGTCATTGAATCTGCGATGATTTTTATTCAAATCTTGGCTGTCGTTCTTCTGTTAATTTTTTCACAGATCTATTCCTCTTGAGTGATTAAATTGTTGAGTGAGATTGAGCGAGGATTTGGGCGTGGGTGGTGCGACGGTGAAGATCTTTCTGGTTTCTGGGTGTTGCGCTGGTGCTTTGGGGTGACGGAGAGGCTGGGATGCCAGCTATGCGGCTCGCATGTGGCGGCTGCGGCAGAGGCTGGGTTAGATTAGGTTTAGGGCTAGGATTTTTCTATCTCCCCCTCTTTGTTATTCTCATTTAGTTTTTGGTATATGTAGTAAATTTATGGGTTAAAAAATGGTTCTATCAACCAAATTTTGAAAAGCGAACTCCCACACTCTCAAATTAATTTGCCCATAACTAGATCTTAGCTTCTGGGCTGTATGAAATTTGGTAAATTTGATTTACTTTTTTAGATTTAAGTATCTACACCAGTTTGGGAAAATAACCGCAAACATAATATTAGCCATGGTCCATGGAAGTGTTGCTTGAGCGAACAAATTGTTTGTGTGGGTCATGACTGCAGGACTTGATATATTTAAAAAATTCGTACGGGGTGTGCTTTTTAGGTGAAAGACTATTCTTTGTTAATGGTGAGACAGTGGCTTATATCAAAGTTTTCCGGGTGGTTCTAGTGGAAGTGAATCATTTTCCAAATCAGATACCTTCATACTCTAGGCGTCCTATATTTTTTCTGGAGGGGAGATACAAGTTGTCACGCATGATGAAGCAATGTTGATAATGTTGAAAAAATGTTAATTTCATTGGAAATAAAAGTTGATAATGTGCTTGTCAAAGTTGCATCCAAAGCTTTTGCCACAATATTATAAAATATAAATTATACTAAAATGAATATCGTTTATTACACATGAGTCAATCAACCTTTAGCCACAAGTTGGTTTGCAGGACATCTACTCTAACAGTTATTGGCTGCTAGTGTCCGGAGCTTGTGTCTTTTTAGGGTGATTTGATTTTCGATTTTGTAACTTTGTAGGATAATTGGGTGTTTTGCTTTACTCTTCTGGCACTCTATTTAATTTAAAATATGTGTTATGTGTTGTCAAAATTCTTATTGAAGTGTTGATGGATTTGAAATTTGTCAGTAATTGTTTAGCTCAATCAAACAAAAAACCCTTGTTTCCACCCTATAGTTGATGTTGTTTCATGGATAGTGAGCTGTGGGGAATTTTTGATAGTTGCAAGTTCTTTTGCCTGTAATTGAGTACGTATGCTGTGGAAACACTATTGTGCCACTCATAGTACATTCTTTAAGAGTGGGAAGAATGAACACCAACTTAAGTAATTCTTTCATATCTATCATTGGGACTACATGTTTTTAATTAATTATATACGATACGATGGTCCTTAAGTTATCTTATGCCAAAGATTCTCATTTTGTCAAACTAGAGTTTTTGTTGGAAATATGGGCAGTATGTGTCTGTTTACAGAGAATGAAACGTGTATTGCTCAGGATCTTTTGGAATTACTTTTGGCGTTTCTCTCTGTGTGGGACAGTAATTACACGGCTAGTGTTGTCATGTAGGGTGTTGGAAACTGATTAAAAGATTCTAGTATGATTCTGAGTGGATGCTCTCTGGCATCGGGGGCTACCAGTTTGATTTATTACAAGGCATGCAGCTCCACGGCGCACAACTCAACGGGTTCACGGATTCCCAACTCACACAAGGTTGTTGTTTCATGTAGTAGAAGCTTATGCACTCCTGTGCCATCCCTGAAATTGTATTCCTTTTCAGGTATATTTATCCGTTATGTTTCAACTGGTACCTTAATCACATAATCAACTCTTCATGAAAAACTTATTGTTCTTACCTTGTGTATTCTACTGGATTTGCCATCCCTTGTAATGTTCCTTCCTTTATAGTCGTCCTAACTTAATATGAGATAAGATTAGTATTTCAAGATGAGCAGTAACTGGTAGCTGTTGAAAATACTGGAATAACATTTACGAGTCTTGCTTTGGTTCAAAAATCAGTATTGATTCATTGCAGAGGAATTCAATTGTTCCTAACCATATCTTTAGTCCTGTAACTTAAATCTTAAATTATCATGACAGGCCTCTCAAATTTAGATCTATCAGCATCATCAACACCATTTTCACTCGGGGAACAAGGCAGACTGTTATGTACCGAGCCTAAATTAAACAAGAGGCGTCAATTACCATCATCACCGAGAGCATCCAAAGATGTACCTTATACTTATAGATACCCTCCCATGAAGAAGAAGCCAAGATGGTGGTGGAGAACTCTTGCATGTGTCCCTTATTTGATGCCACTTCACGAAACATGGATGTATGCTGAAACGGCCTATCATCTACATCCTTTCTTGGAGGATTTTGAATTTTTGACCTACCCTTTTTTGGGAGCTATTGGAAGATTACCGAGCTGGTTTCTAATGGCTTATTTCTTTGTGGCATACCTTGGAATAGTAAGACGAAAAGAATGGCCTCATTTCTTCAGATTCCATGTCGTTATGGGCATGCTACTGGAGATTGCATTGCAGGTTATTGGAACAGTGAGCCGTTGGATGCCACTTGCGATATACTGGGGCAAGGTTGGCATGCATTTTTGGACGGCAGTAGCTTTTGCCTATTTGTTCACGGTTTTGGAGTGCATTAGGTGTTCGCTGGCTGGGATGTATGCTGATATTCCATTCGTGTGTGATGCGGCTTACATTCAAATTCCATATGATTAAGGCATGATAAATAATGTAAATGTCATTGGCAGTACAAGTTGCATTTTGAGTTATTCGTATTATTCTTTTGTTGTTCTGAATGGAATGAGACTTTTTTTTTTAGTACTGCCAGTTATTTTCTTCTTGTACTCGTTTGTACTCGTCTGCATCATGAATTGATATTTAAAATCTTGGCTTTGACATCGCAAAGAGTTTGATTTATTCTTTTGTACAGAATTGAATGATACAATGAGTTTCTTCAACAACTTGAAATGGTGTTAGCGGAAACATTGTACAATGTATACTGTTAATTAAAAACTAATTAATTTCACTTTGAAAGAACAACATTGTATACTATTAATTAAAAGTAAAATTACTATACCAGTCAATTTTTGGCACGTTGGTGAACTCTTTTATAATGCAAACAATCTATTTTAACAACTCCATTACAAATCTATTTCATTCTCTCTATTAAATCTAGTATTTTTTAAAAAAGAAATTCTTCATAATTACTAAATTAAACATAAACTTTGTTTTACAGAGAAGAATCTTGTCTTTTATTGGATTTATATTTCACTATACATCACAATATATGTGTTTTCCATCTCTCTTATTTCTTGTAATTTTAAAAAAGAAAACCTTCATAATTAGTAATTTAAATTTAAATTTTATTTACAGAGAAAAATCTTTTGTCTTTTATTAGATTTATATTTCATTGTATACCCACAATATATATATATACATATATTGTGGACATCCTGGGTGCTCATTTATGTGAGCACCTGGGGATGTGGGAGCATCATTGACTGGCACAGCCTTGATGCCGATAAAGTGTATGGCGGTTTCCTTTTCCAAATTCTTTCATTGAATAATTTTTTTTAAAAAAATCAATATTTTTAGTATTGGCTTTTCCGAAGCTGCACCATTTTGGTGCTGAAACCTATTTGATTGGATCGAAAAGCAGATCGTGCCTAAGCTAAATAAGCATGGAGCAGAGCTGCGCGTAATTTGAACGTAGAAAAATAAAAACTGACGAGAGCTACAATAGCTCCGGTTCTTGAAGAGTTTTGAGCACCGGAAAATATATCAGATTTGGTGTAAAAACAAGTGGAAAACATCTGAATATACTCTCTGAAAATTAAAAGTTGTTGGTTAAAAATATGTGATTGCAAGTCTGTAATCCGAAATAATAATGTATGTTGAAAGCTTTATATTACTCATCCTTTTGTTTATGAAAGTTCGAAACTCAATCTCCTACATCTCCACTTCTTCCATTGCCGGAAGGATTCCATTAGAAAACTTTGATTATCACAGCTCCTATAGCAACCCGATCCCAACAGCCGCGACTGTGAGAACTTCTACACACCACGCTACACCAGCCCGCAAGCTGTGTGAACTGCATTACTAAAACATGTTTAAAGTGTCTAATCAAAGATCACAAACACTAAGTTTAACGTCTTCGTGCCAAAACAGATTACATTTGTTTTTTTATATACATACACTCTAATATTGAAACGAACCGTACTCTATAATTTTTTTTACGGAATAACTAAACTAAAGTATGGCTCGTTCCCTTTAAACATTTCTCAACATCTTTTAAAACATAAATAAATAAATATCTTAAAACATCAAATCACCAATGCTGTTTAAAAATCAGAGTATGAAAATGTTGCGGAAACAAAACATGTAAGCAAAATATCTGAAAAGTGTATCTTAACGTAAATAAAGACATCATACTGGTCATGAGGTACTGCTGTAACATGCGCTCAGAGGTCCTCACCGCCAGTCGGGATAAAATCCACATGGTCATCACCTGCACCATTTAAACCTAGTGAGTCTAGAGGCTCAGCATGCTCTATCTTTTAAATAACAAAATACATATAATAAAATCACATGCAAGCACATACGTGATATAAAATACGTTAAATCATGCATGCATGGATGGTCATAGAAAATGGTTCATAACATATCATAACGTATCATAATCATATAACATACATGATATATGTTGTAACGTAACATAAAAACGTATGAGTCGTATCAGTGAAATGTGAGCGGGCGTATGACTGATCAGTCGAAAGAACCAACGTACGTGGCGGTGTGGTTCATTCGACCTTAACTCGGGATCCTAAGCACCTCCTATGCCACTTCACCATGTCGTGATCACATGGATCCATACTCATAATACATTAAACACAGGAGATCCTCAGGCTCGGCTAGCCGGCTAGCTCCCATCATTAAATTTTGTCACAAGTCACTTCAATCCCTCGGGTTTTTCTCAAAAAAAGAACATGTCTTAAACGTTTAATAAAATCTCATTATGCGTGCATTTTTTAAAATCATGTAATTTAAAAACTTAGCCCGTCAATATATATTTAATCATTTCCTTTAAAAACATTAACGTAGAATACTACATATATAATTAAATACATATTCACGGGCTTCTATATTTTCTACTCTGGTCAAGGACTGGTTCAGGTTCGTGGCCCGCTACAACTAAGCCCAAAAAGTACCTAGACTTAACTTAAAATTGAAACTTAGCCTAGTACTTGCCTTGTCCCATAACTTTAAAATTAAACTTTAAAAGTTCTCCAAATATTCCATCATTTACTAAAATCAACCATTTTAAAATTTGACTAATTAAAAGGCCATTGACCAATTTTGACTAAATAAAATTCAAATGACCAATTTTGATCAATTAAAATTCAAATGACCAATTTTGACTAATTAAAACTCAAATAACCAATTTTGACTTAAAAAACTTAAAATAAAATATTAGGTCCACGATAACTAAAAGATTGACTCAATTTAAAACATTTGACCAAAATCTTAAAATTAGACCCTCTGCTTTAAAATTAAAATAACCGGTCCGGAATTAAAATAAGTTGGACCAAATTTAAAAAATTTTGACTCGATCCTCGACTAATCGACCCGGTCCGAAAGAACCCATCAAACCGGTCCAATTGAACCGACCCAAGACCATGCAACACATACCCTACACACAAGACAACGCACACCTCCATGCACCGCGACCAGCCGCCGTTAGTTTCCATCGTGTGACCTGCTCCGATCGCCCCTGGCCGGAGCCCCGCCGGCTGGGCCACCTCCAGGTCCAGCTGGTCCCCTTTGACCTAACCCTGGCTCATGCCGGGGCTCACATGGCTCGAACCAAGCATGAAAGAGGAACGGTGCAGGCTGCATGGATCGCGCCATCGGTCGTGGTTCCCCCTTGCTCACATCGCCTATCCACGACCAAGGGCCACAACTGGACCATCCTAAGACCACCATGAACCACCTAGATGCGAGCCATAGTAGTGGTATAGAGGCGATTTGTTTTGATTTGCCGGTTGATACACTGGCCTAGTTGACTGATTTCCTTGGCAGCCCTCATGCATTCATAGCATTGATATATAGAATGTTGCATGTTTTACTGCTTGATCGCTCTTCGTACTGAGGCTTGACCTCGTATATGTTTTCCTGCTTTTGTCTTGTTTGGGTCTGCGTTGCCCATTTGCAGGGAATTCAGATAACCAGGCTGGACCGAGTGGAGCACCAGCTGGTCGATCCCCACGTTCTTGAGTTCCAGTCATATATATATGATATGTATTGAGCCGGGGAATGCCCCGTGTTATCATGTATTGGGGATTGTATCTGATTTGATGTATGATACTGTTTGTTGTGAATGAGTTTGAGTCAACTCATATTTTCAGTATTGGTATTTTGAATGTATGATCTGAGTTCAGGCCCATTTTATTTCGAAAAAATTTTTAAGCCCTGATTTTAAGCTTCCGTGATTATGCGCTTATTATGTGTTAATTGTTAGTAATTACCACGGGGCCTGACATTAACCCTCCACTAAATTGAAATATTAATTAAAATTTTAAACATGGCTTTAAAATCTCTAATTTTCATAATAAAAGGCTCCCCCAATTTTAAAATACAATAAAGTCCATTAAAACAACCCGTATAGACGAAAAACGGGCCCCCTCAAAATAATCATAAAAACCTCAATTTTCGGAAATTGCTAATTAAAAGTAATAAATTTGCTCTTAAAACTCTAAGGATTTAGAAATCTCAAATAATTTTCATCTCGATCGTTCCTAGTCTCGTCCACGCGTAAGTAACTCAACAGGCTAGAAATAGACCATATATGTCAAGCAACATTAAAATCATAAATATATCACATAAAATGGCATGTAATTTTCTAAATGGTTTTCTCCCTAGTCATGCACGCATCTCTACGTATTCAGGATTTCTAGGAGTTACTCTCCCCCCTTAAAGGAATTTCGTCCCCGAAATTAAGTACGTACCAAATAGCTCAGGGGCGTCCGCATATCGGCCTCAGTCTCCTAGGTAGCCTCATCCTCTTAGTGATTCTGCCACTGGACTTTGACCATCGGAATACTCCGTGCTCTAAGTCTGCTCTCCTCTCGAGCCAAAATCTACGCTGGTTGCTCCTCGAAGGATAAGTCTGGCGCTAACTGGAGCGGCTCAAAATCCAATACATGTGACAGATTTGGAACATACTTCCGCAGCATCGAGATGTGGAAAACTTTATGGACCGCTGACAGGCTGGGTGGTAACGCTACTTGATATGCCAGAGTACCAACCCTCTCCAAATGGTCCAATAAACCTCGGACTGAGCTTGCCCCTCCGACCAAAGCGCATCACGCCCTTCATGGGCGATATCGTCACAAACACGTGATCCTCGAAAGCTAACTCCAGATCTCGTCATCTCTGATCGGCATAACTCTTCTGACGACTCTGGGCTGTCCTCATCCGATCCCGAATCCTCGACACTATATCCGTTGTATGCTATACTAACTCCGGCCCAGTCAGCACTCTCTCTCCAACCTCGTCCCAATGCACGGGAGATCGACATCTCCTCCCGTACAGAGCCTCATACGGAGCCATCCCAATCGATGCCTGAAAGCTGTTGTTGTATGTGAACTCTACCAGCGGCAACATAGAGTCCCACGTACCCTGGAAATCTATCACACAGGCTCTCAGCAAATCCTCCAGAATCTGGATGACTCTCTCCGACTGGCCATATGTCTGCGGGTGAAACGTCGTGCTGAACGACAACCTAGTCCCTAAGGCGGCATGTAAACTCCTCCAAAACGCAGATGTGAATCTGGTGTCTCTGTCAGACACAATAGAGACTGGTATTCCATACAATCTGACAACCTCTCTGATTTAAAGCTCTGCGTACTGCGTCAGGGTGAAAGTAGTCTTCATCGGTAAGAAATGCGCTAACTTGGTGAGTCTGTCCACAATCACCCATATCGCTGTGTATCCTCTGGGACTTCCTGGCAATCCAACCACAAAGTCCATCGTAATATGCTCCCACTCCACTCGGGAATAGGGAGTGGCTGCAATAACTATCACACAGGCTCTCAACAAATCCTCCAGAATCTGGATGACTCTCTCCGACTGGCCATATGTCTGCGGGTGAAACGTCGTGCTGAACGACAACCTAGTCCCTAAGGCGGCATGTAAACTCCTCCAAAACGTAGATGTGAATCTGGTGTCTCTGTCAGACACAATAGAGACTGGTATTCCATGCAATCTGACAACCTCTCTGATGTAAAGCTCTGCGTACTGCGTCAGGGTGAAAGTAGTCTTCATCGGTAAGAAATGCGCTAACTTGGTGAGTCTGTCCACAATAACCCATATCGCTGTGTATCCTCTGGGACTTCCTGGCAATCCAACCACAAAGTCCATCGTAATATGCTCCCACTCCACTCGGGAATAGGGAGTGGCTGCAATAACCCTGCCGGTCGCTGGTGCTCTGCCTTGACCTGCTGACAGGTCAAGCACTCAGATACAAATCTCCAAATTTCCTTCTTCATCCCCGGCCACCAATACAGTGTTTGCAAATCTTTGTACATCTTCGTGCTCCCTAGGTGGATGGATTACATCGATGCGTGCGCCTCTGCTAAGATCTCAGCTCTCAGCTCTCAGCTGCCCAGTACTCGGCACCCACATACGACCTCTAAAACGAACAATCCCATCCTAATATGTGTACAGGCCTTGGCCCCTGGCCTCATCACGCTGTCTCCACTGCTGTAACTGCTCATCAGAGGCCTGCCCATCTCTAATCCTCTCTCGGATAGTCGGCTGAACTATAAGCGCTGCTAAACTCGGTGCACAGCCTCCTGAATAGAACTCCAGCTCAAACCTTTGTATCTCAGCTTGTAGTGGCCTCTCTACTGACAAACATGCCACTACAGCAGTCTTTCGGCTCAAAGCGTCTGCCACCACATTAGCTTTACCCGGATGGTAGCTAATGTCACAATCATAGTCCTTCACCAACTCTAGCCATCTGCGCTGCCTCATGTTCAGCTCCTTCTGGGTGAAGAAGTACTTGAGGCTCTTGTGGTCGGTGAAAATCTGATACTTCTCGCCGTACAGATAGTGTCTCCAAATCTTCAGAGCGAACACTACTGTTGCAAGCTCCAGATCGTGTGTCGGATAGTTCTGCTCATAACTCTTCAACTGCCTCGACGCATAAGCAATAACCTTGCTTCCCTGCATCAGAACTGCACCCAAACCTCTCAGGGAAGCATCTGTGTATACTAAAAACTCCTTATGACTGGCATCGCTAACACTGGCGCTGAAGTGAGGGCCTCCTTCAGCTGATCAAAGCTCCTCTGACACTCGGGACTCCACACATACTTCAAATTCTTCTTGGTCAGGGCTGTCAAGGGAACTGAAATCGAAGATAAGCCCTTGATAAACTTGCGGTAGTATCCTGATAACCCCAAGAAACTGCGAATCTCTGCTGCATTATTTGGAATCCTATAGTTCTGCACTGCCTCAACATTTGATGGGTCGACTGAAATCCCATCTCTCGACACAATATGCCCCAAGAATTCCACCTGCTCAAGCCAAAACTTGAACTTGATGAACTTGGCATACAATCTGTGCTCCCTCAACGTCTGCAAAGCTGTTTGTAAGTGCTGCCTATGCTCCTCCAAGCTCCTCGAATAGACCAGAATGTCATCGATGAAAACTATGATTGTCAAGACTCGTGCTTACAATAGAGTAAAATCATACAACACATGCGGAAGCTATTAAAAAGCGGGTAAAATTTTTTTTTTTTGCTTTTGGCCAGACGGTTTAAAACAATATAATTTAAAATACAACGATACTCAAAATATATCCCAGTTTATAAAAACAACCAAACGCGGGCTACCAGCCAACAATACACAGTATAGCATAACAACAACCAACAACATGTATCAGACTCCAACCACTGGATACAACAACGAAGCACAGGGCATCCCCCTGGATAACTGTACTGATACATATAAATATGCTATACGCTACTGGGATACTCTAACCACCTCCTGGGGCACCTCCAGCTGGGTTAAACTCATGACCAGCTGTGAAACCTGGGTTCCCTGAAAATAACACAAGCAAGGAAAAACGACCAAGCCCCAGAGGGACATGGGGTCAAACCCCAGTACGGAGAGCAACTGAAATAGCTAAAGGAAATGCATAAGATAAAATGCAGATGCTATGCATGAGACACCGGATAACATCTGAAGGCTACAACCAACAAGGGAGCCAAGGAACTCAAACATAGATCCAAAAGATCTGCAACGAATCAGTGGCCACGGGGTGTGTTCAAAGTGTGGTAATGAGCCACTCGCCTTGACACAACACCCAAATACCAGATGCATCAAACAACTCAACCTGCCGTTGCCTCGCCCATGAACTGTGGTAATTAACCACTCGGCGCATGGTGGCTAACAGATCCCAGCAGGGAGATGAGAGTGCGGTATTGCCGCTCGCCCTCGCATCCTGGTAAGAAACAACAGCAATAAAACGGAATACAAAGCAATGGCTGCAACAGAAATCTGAATGCAATATGGGAAATGCGTGTATGCATAAACACAACAGCTAAAATCAACAGCAATCACATATGCACACAGCAACATCCACGGCAATGCACAAGCAGCCATCCAACATTAAATCTCACGCCAATTACCAGCTACCTCAAGCTCAGATCCGTACCTCAATACTGCGCAACAATTACCACAAAGGGATCCCGAGAAATCTGGTTAAAAACCTGCTAAACAACGAAGCATAATTCTTAGGGATGCTAACAGAAGTTCACGGCTGGGAGCTACGCTTAACCAACACAAACACTATCAATACAACTTAACTGGAAGCTTAAATCAAGGCTAGGAACAAGATCTCATCGCAAGAGAACGAAGTTCTACTTGAACTACGAAATGCACGAACTAAACAGCAACTTCGTGCTTTTGCTCCAGCCAACAACAGCCTCAAAAAGTGGTATGGAATGGAAGAGCTTCTCGAGAGGAGTCCAACGCTACCTCGAACGTACCAAAGGGTGGCTGGAAACGACGGGAATTCGTCGGAGAAACTCACGGTGAACAGTAACCTAAGGTTCGAAGCGAAGAGCAACAATCGGGAGAATATTTCGCTAAGTATGGGAATCTAATAAACCAATCGAAGACCAAGTCTTCCAATATATACACTTCTCAACTACTGATAACAGATCCCACCGACAAACCAGTCGACACTCGTTGAAAATACAACCAGCAGATGAAAAACAAACCAGCTGCTGAATCTCTCCAACAAAGCTAGCAAAACGGCGTCGTGGCAACTTAACTAAACGACGTCGCACAGCTTACATCATCCTATCTGTCAACAGCTGGTCGCCCAAAACCAGCGACTGTATTTCTATCACAACGCAACATCCTTGCAGCTGGTACCAGACGCGACATAAAAACGCAGCGTTTCAACTAAGTAAAACGACGTAGCTTCGCACACGTCAGAAAATCTACTGAACTACACAAATGCAACGACTGGTCCCCCAGCATTAACCAAAACGACGTTGCCTTCACTAATCCAAATGACAGCGTTTGCACTCGCTACAGGAGCTTGCTGCTAACAGATATCACCCAGCAGATACCTCACAAAACGTCGCCGTTTTGAAATTCCTTAGTGCTCTCTGCTGAAATCCACGTAAGCGTTGCTGCTGGCAGATCCTACCCAACGCACGCCTAAGATACTATCTACCGGCAGACTTTGCCAACGACTGGTTACTCAACGCAAAACGACGGCGCTTCGATCTCCCGTGAGCTATTAAAAAGCGGGTAAATTTTTTTTTTGCTTTTGGCCAGACGGTTTAAAACATTATAATTTGAAATACAACGATACTTAAAATATATCCCAGTTTATAAAAACAACCAAACGCGGGCTACCAGCCAACAATACACAGTATAGCATAACAACAACCAACAACATGTATCAGACTCCAACCACTGGATACAACAACGAAGCACAGGGCATCCCCCTAGCTAACTGTACTGATACATATAAATATGCTATACGCTACTGGGATACTCTAACCACCTCCTGGGGCACCTCCAGCTGGGTTAAACTCATGACCAGCTGGGAAACCTGAGTTCCCTGAAAACAACACAAGCAAGGAAAAACAACCAAGCCCCAGAGGGACATGGGGTCAAACCCCAGTACGGAGAGCAACTGAAATAGCTAAAGGAAATGCATAAGATAAAATGCAGATGCTATGCATGAGACACCGGATAACATCTAAAGGCTACAACCAACAAGGGAGCCAAGGAACTCAAACATAGCTCCAAAAGATCTGCAACGAATCAGTGGCCACGGGGTGTGTTCAAAGTGTGGTAATGAGCCACTCGCCTTGACACAACACCCAAATACCAGATGCATCAAACAACTCAACCTGCCGTTGCCTCGCCCATGAACTGTGGTAATTAACCACTCGGCGCATGGTGGCTAACAGATCCCAGCATGGAGATGAGAGTGCGGTATTGCCGCTCGTACTCGCATCCTGGTAAGAAAAAACAGCAATAAAACGGAATACAAAGCAATGGCTGCAACAGAAATCTGAATGCAATATGGGAAATGCGTGTATGCATAAACACAACAGCTAAAATCAACAGCAATCACATATGCACACAACAACATCCACGGCAATGCACAAGCAGCCATCCAACATTAAATCTCACGCCAATTACCAGCTACCTCAAGCTCAGATCCGTACCTCAATACTGCGCAACAATTACCACAAAGGGATCCCGAGAAATCTGGTTAAAAACCTGCTAAACAACGAAGCATAATTCTTAGGGATGCTAACAGAAGCTCACGGCTAGGTAAGCTCAGATCCTCAATACTGCGCAACAATTACCACAAAGGGATCCCGAGAAATCTGGTTAAAAACCTGCTAAACAACGAAACGAAGTTCTAAGGGATGCTAACAGAAGCTCACGGCTAGG
>KV010056.1:33178-51689 GCA_001598015.1 Dorcoceras hygrometricum
CACTATCTATCTTCATGCTCAGAACATCACAATGTTCCCTGCCAATGAAACATGGTACTTCACATCGCAGATACTAGTCTCGAGCTCGGGCGGCCTTATCCTCATTTTGATGGCCCAATCGACTAGGAACATGTTCAGAATACACAGTGACTATTAGATATGTTTCATGATAGCCGTCATACCCACTATCACATCTAACATACACTATAGTGCATTCTAGGTCTTTACTCAACGTAATTGTTACTCATTATACAACACAATGAAAGTAAAGAGTGCCATAAATAAATGCGAATATCATATATAAATATTGTCATATACAAGAGTATATAAACCCACACGCCACAAGTTGGCTAGTTGGGCATCTACTCTAACAGGAACCCTGCTCCAGATGGTCGAACTCCCGCTCCCGGGCGTTCACATAAGACTCGGGTACATACTCCTACAGGAAGGTCTCGCAAAAACTGTCCCAAGAGATCCCAACACCGGTCTCTAACAAGGTACTCGAAGCGCCTCGCAACCAGCGCTCCGCCGCCTTCCTGAGCAAGAGGGTCGCTAAACTCAGCCGAAGATCATCATCATACTGCACCCGATCGAAAAGACCAATGATATTACGGAGCCACGAGTCTGCATCCTCACTGGACTCGTCACCATTAAAGACTGGAGGGTTCATCCGCTGAAACCGTGCTATCACCACGTCCATCCGCTCCACCGGGGGAGGCAAGTCACCAACTTCCTCCTCCTCATCACTAACACGAGTATGACTGCGAGCACTACGCCTATCCTCATTCTGTCCTGCTGATTCCTCAACTGCCCCTACCTCTACCACGACGTCTAGGCGGCATCTACGAAAACACTCAACAAGATCAAGCAAAACAGAACAGATACGGCATAGATAGCATATAACACAGAAATATGCAGCACGTAGTCACATAACCAGGCACATGCAACACACCACACTGTGCCTAGACTCGAGTGTGATCAAAGAAATCGAGCTTATCCCAGCTTAAGCTCTGATACCAAAAATGTCAGGCCTCGTGCTCTAAACAGAATAAAAACACCGAAACACATGCAGAAGCTATCAAAAAGCGGGTAAAATTTTCGCTTTTGGCCTGACGAGTTTAAAACAATATAATTTAAAATAGAGCGATACTCAAAATATATCCCGTTTTATAAAAACAACCAACAGTATAGCATACAACAACCATAACATGTATCAGACTCCAACTACTGGATACAATAACGAAGCACAGGGCATCCCCCTGGCTAACTGATACATATATATATAAATATGCTATACGCAACTAGGACACGCTAACCGCCTCCTGGGGCACCACCATCTGGGTTAACCACGACCAGCTGTAAAACCTGGGTTCCCTAAAACAACACAAACAAGGAAACAAACCAAGCCCCGGAGGGACATGGGGTCAAACCCCAGTACGAAGAGCATCAGATATAGCTAAAATAATGCATAAGATAAAATGCAAATGCTATGCATGAGACACCGGATAACAACAGAAGGATCGACCAACAAGGGAGCTAAAGAACTCAAGCACAGATCCAAGAATCTGCAACAACAGTGGCCACGTGGTGTGTTCACAGTGTGGTAATGAGCCACTCGCCGTGACACTACACCCGAATATCAGATGCATCAAACAACTCAACCTGCCGTTGCCTCGCCCATGAACTGTGGTAGTTAACCACTCGGCGCATGGTGGCTAACGATCCCAGCAGGGAGATGAGAGTGCGGTATCGCCGCTCGCCCTCGCATCCTGGTAAGAATCAACAACAGCAATACAAGATACGAAACAATGGCTGCAACCGAAATATGAATGCAATATGGGAAATGCGTGTATGCATAAACATAGCAGGTAAAATCAACAGCAATGACATATACACACAGCAACATCCATGTCAATACACAAGCAGCCATATAGCATTCAATCTCACGCCAATTCCCAGCTACTTCAAGCTCAGATCCGTAACTTATACTTCTGTGTAATAATTACCACAACAAAGGTCCCGAGAAAGCTGAACAACAACCTGTCAAAGCACACAGGGGCATAAATCATCGGGACTCAATACACAGAAGATGCTGCCGGGAGTTACAACTCAACCAGAGATCAATCCCATCAATACCACTTAACAGGGAGCTTAAATCAACTTACTAAAGCTAAGATCTTACAACAATTCGAAGCTACCTGCTCACAGCGAACACACGGCCAAGACAGTAACTTCGCGACCTCGCTCTAGCTAACAACAGCCTCCAAGAATGGTATAAGATGGAAGAGCTTCTCGAGAACGAATGTCGGGGAAATATTCAAGTATGGGATCTGATATCTCAAACGAAGACCAAGTCTTCCTATATATATAAATCCCACAGCTGCTGAAATCTGATAAAAAGTCCACCGACATAACCAGCAGGTACCAACAACCATCGGCTGATCGAACCCCGCAAAGCATAATCCCAAACACACAAAACGACGTCGTAGAACACTACCTACGACTGGTTCTCAACCAAAAGCTGGACAACCAGACGACTGGTTTAAACATCACGGGAATTCCTCCAAAAGCTGGTACCAGCCGCAACATATAAAACGCAGCGTTTGCAACTAAACAAAATGGCATCGCACAGCTGACGTCATCAAATCCGGTCGATAAACCCTCGACGCAAGTACCAGCCGCAAACTACAGTAGCGCACCACCAGTCGCAAGCTACAGTAGCGCACAAATCTCTCGCAGCTGGACAACCAGTCGCAACATCCAAAAGACGACGTTTCCTTATCACTCTACAGGGATCGTTGAACCCGCGTTGACATCTGCTTCGGCTGAACAACCAGCAGGCACACACACGCGATCAGATCTCTCATTAGCACTACACCAAAACGACGTCGCTCCAACTTATTCAAACGACACCGTATCCAACCCGATACAAAATACGCTAAACCAGCGACTGGTATTTCAAGCGCTACCAGATCTATCCAAACGACGGTGTTTTGGAATCTCACGTTGCCAAATAAACGCTACGACTGGTTTTCACTAAACAACATGCTCTTACCACAAAACCAGCTTTCACCACAAAACACCAAAAAATACGAAGACTTCCAGAATTGTTCCAAATGCTATTTCAGACCCCAAAATGCAAACCGAACAGAGATCTGAACCACCAGAAATATCTAAAATCCGATTAATTCCAACAAATAAATCTTGATTACAAATCCAGGTCTCACAAACTCCATGCAATCTAACCACATGGTCGATGTACAGTTTCGCCATTTTCTTCATGGAACACCTCACATCATAGGGAATGAAATGGGCTGACTTCGAAAGTCTATCAATCACCACCCAAATCGCATCGCATCCCCTACTCGATTGAGGCAGATGAGTCACAAAATACATGCGATGTGCTCCCTATTCCATTGGGGCACCTCTAAACTCTGTACCAATCCACCAGGTCTCATCCTCTCAGCCTTGACATGCTAGCAATTAAGACATCTAGCAACAAAATCAGAGATGTCGCTCTTCATGCCTTCCCACCAATAGTGAGATTTCAAGGCATGGTACATCTTTCTCTCGCCCGGATGCACACTATACCGACTACAATGCACATAGTCTAGAATGGTCTTTTTAAAATCGATCAAGTTCGGAACCACCAATCTTCCTCGAAATCTCAGACATCCATCAGAAGTAACAGAGAAATCCTCAGACTGACCACTTCGGGCTTTAATCTTCAAATCATGAATATATGGATCAGTCCTCTGCGCCTCCCTGATGTCACTCACAATCTGCGGTTCTACTTGAATCGAAGAAACCATAAAGTACTGATCACCCAGCTGGAATCGCCAAACAGAAGTACTCAACTGCTCATAGACTTTCGAAACACTCAAAAACGAAAGCAGCGCAGGCTGGGTCTTCCTACTCAAAGCATCTGCTACTCAGTTCATCCGCCCAGGCTGATGCTGAATCTCACAGTTAAATCCTTGATCAATTCCATCCATCGTGGTTGCCTCATATTCAAGTCTGACTGCGTGAAGATATATTTCAGGCTCTTGTGGTCGGTGTACACCACAAATTCTTCACCATACAGATATTTTCGCCAAATCTTCAAGGCAAACACTATCGCAGCCAACTCCAAATCACTTCTCCTTCAACGTCTGAAAACTGTACTCGCATTCATCAGTCCACACAAACATTCTATCCTTCTGAGTCAACTGAGTCAAAGGCCTGGCTATCGAAGAGAACTTCTCGATGAAACGCCTGTAATAGCCAGCTAATCCCAAAAAGCTACGGATCTCGGAAACGTTCCTAGGTCTCTCCCAGTTAAGAACTGCTTCGACCTTACTCGGATCCACCGAAATCCCTTGCTCTGAAATCACATGACCCAAAAAGATAATCCGATCAAGCCAAAATTCGCACTTGTTGAACTTGGCGTACAATTACGAGTCTCTCAACCTCTGCAACACCAATCTAAGGTGCTCCTTATGCTCTCTCATGATCCTCGAATAAACTAAGATGTCATCTATGAAGACGATCACGAACCGATCGAAGTACTTGCTAAAGACGCGATTCATCAAATCCATGAAAATAGCTGGGGCATTCGTCAACCCAAACGGCATGACCAGAAACTCATAATGCCCATATCGAGTCCGAAAAGCTGTCTTCGCCACGTCAGCATCTCTAATCCACAACTGGTGGTAACCAGAGCGTAAATCAATCTTCGAGTATACGACCGATCCTTGCAACTGATCGAACAAGTCATCAATCCTCGGCAAAGGATACTTGTTCTTCACCGTCGCTTTATTCAACTGTCGGAAATACACGCACATCCTCATAGACCCATCCTTATTCTTCACAAAAAGAATCGGAGCTACCCAAGGCGACATACTCGGTCTGATGAAGCCTTTCTCCAAGAGATCTCTCAACTGATCCTTCAGCTCTTTCAACTCTGCTGGCGCCAACCGATACGGAGCTCTAGAAATCGGGACGGTACCGAGCACCAACTCGATACTGAAGTCGATCTCACGTCTTGGAGGGAATCTAGGAATCTCATCCGGGAACACATCGGGAAACTCTCGAACGATCGGAATGTCGCTCAACTCCAATCGTGACTTTGGGAAGTGTCAAGCGCATAAATCGTAAATCCAGCATTATCCAGCGATAGCAGGCTAAACATCTCCATGGCGGACACTAGTGGAATCTTCGAGCACAAATCAACACCATAGAACTCCCATTTCTCACCCGAGTCAGGGCGAAATCTCACCATACCATGAAAACAGTCAACAGTAGACTTATAGCTAGACAATACATCCATTCCCAAGATGCAATAAAAATCTCTGATTCCCAAAACAATAAGATTGGACACCAAAACATGCTCATCAAATCAAAGCACACAATCCAACACCACTTCACGGGACCACAGACTCACACCAGTAGGGGTAGACATGGAAACAACATCACACAATGGGGAAGAACTCAAACCATGCTCGCAAACAAACAACTCATAAATGAAAGAGTGTGCTGCACCAGTGTCAAATAGAACTCTCGTAGGATAATCGAAAATAGAGCATGTACCTGCGATCACTATGGCAGGTGTCTCCCCAGCCTGCTCTCTCGTCAAAGCGTTCGCCTGGGCCTGCTGTGGAATCTGGAACTGAGGTCTCGATGGTGCTCCAAACCTAGAAGGCTCACGGGGTTGGAATCTAGATCACTGGGTAGGGGCAGGAAACTGCGGTCTCTTAGAAGAACCACCAGCTGATCCCTGCTGCGAAGGAACTGAAGACTGACCCCTCAACAAAGGACATACTCTCTGAAAATGTCCGGGCTGTCCATAGTTATGGCAAAACCCCTGAACTCCACGACACTACGAAGTCGGATGCCTTCCTCCGCACTGTCCACAAGACATGCCGCCTGAACCACTGCCAGAACCAGAGGAACTCGAATTCGCCTTCTTCTTTAACTGTTTCCCTCGAGGTCGAAACCTTTGGCGATTCGTCTGCTGCTGCGACCCCTGAGGAGAATAAAAAGATTGCGATGCATCCTGAACAGGTTGATAGGTGCGTCCAGTAGTAAGCTGAGTCGGAGCATCCTTCTCCAGTAAACTCTCCTCAATGTCCACTGCTCGGTTCACTGCCTCAATGTAGTTCACAGGTGAACCAGACAAAACCATCCGGTACAGATCAGGCCTCAAGCATGATGCATCCTGAACAGGTTGATAGGTGCGTCCAGTAGTAAGCTGAGTCGGAGCATCCTTCTCCAGTAAACTCTCCTCAATGTCCACTGCTCGGTTCACTGCCTCAATGTAGTTCACAGGTGAACCAGACAAAACCATCCGGTACAGATCAGGCCTCAAGCATTTCAGAAATTTGTTCCTCTTCGTCCTCTCCTGGTTGGCTACGTGTGGCACATAGATCAAAAGAGCAGAAAACCGTCGGGCATCTCAGCCACTCGCAAGTTACCCTGCTTCAGGTTGTCGAACTCTCGCTCGCGACTGTTATAGAAGGACTCCGGGGTATACTCCTGTCGGAATGCCTCACAGAAGCTCTCCCAAGTGATCACAGCCCCACTATCATGAAGGATACGAGAAGTACTCTCCACCAGCACTGTGCGTTGTCTCTCAGCTGCAACACCGCCAGCTTCAGTCTCTTCTCGGGAGCGTATTCCAGAGTATCGAAAAACTCCTCCATCTGAACTAACCGAGCCTCAGCCATCGCACCACCCTCGGTTGTAGAAAACGTCGGAGGGTTCGTCCACTGAAACCTAGCTAAAACCAACTCCATCTCGCCTATCTGTCTAGTAACGTTCTCAACTTGATGAACATCATCATCGCTACCTGCCCTAGACTCCTCCTTGGTACGTCTAGTCTTCCTACCTCTTCATCTCCTCGGCGGCATCTAAAAAAGTCTAGAGGTAAGATCTCACAGCAGATATATCACATAGACAGATAAAAGATCACATAAGTCACCGAGTCAATCAAAATCAAATCAAAATTCTGTGCCTAGACTCGAGTGATAAAAGGAAATCGAGATTATCCCAGTTTAAGCTCTGATACAAAAAATGTTAGGCCCCGTTCTAATAAACAGAGATTATAGAACAATTAAACACATAATCACGGAAGCATAAAATCGGGCTTAAAATTTTTCGAAATCATTTGGGCCTGAACTCCAAATCACCATTCAAAATATTCATAATCAAAATACAAGTTAACTCAAACTCATATAAAACAAGTAACATCAAATCTCAAATCAAGTACAGATCCCCAATACAATAAAACACGGAGCATCCCCCAGTTTAATACATATCAAAATAAACTGGGACTCAAGGAAACGGGGATCGACCAGCTGGCACTCCACTCGGTCCAGCTTGGTTACCTGAAGATCCTGAAAATGGGTAACACAGACCCAAACAACACAAAAGCAGGAAAAAGAAAATACGAGGTCAAGCCTCAGTACGAAGAGCTATCAAAACAGCTAATCATGCAACATGCTATAATAAATTCTATGAAATGCATGAGGGCTATCAAGGATCGGATAGCTAGGGCAGTGTATCAACTGGCAATCATCTCAGTCAGCCTCTATACCAGCACGGTGAATCAACCGGGGAAATCATCGGTCCGTTATCTTCAGAGCCCGTCAGCCCATCACAGCTCGGTGGTAGACACTCGAATCTGGTAGTCACCACTCCGATGATAGCGTTGGACTTTTCAGGCACGACACATCTGTCGGCCGATCACAACGTGGCTCTCAATCAGGTCGTCAATCAATCTGTCAGGCTCAATATGTATGCATGAATGCCAATTCAATAATCAATATCAATGCATACAATGATTCACGACACATCTGTCGGCCAGTCACAACGTGGCAATCATTCAGGTCACAATCAATCTGTCAATCAGGCTCAATATGTATGCAGTATGCCAAATCAATATCCAATTCTGAATGCATACAATTCAATACGTGAAAACAGAATTTACAAATCAAACAATTCAACAAAACTGTATCACGTAAAAGCACAGAATCACATCAGCAGATTTCATAACATCAATCACAGCCATGTCTACGCTCAAAGCTGTTAAATCTGCTCCATTCGTACCTTCAACGGCTGATTTCTACCTCAACAGATTTACAAATGCAGGACACAAACAACTGAAGCAAGTCAGCTTCCTTCTGCTACGGCAATCACGGCAGGATGCACCTAGAACCTCAAATCCAGAAGCTAAAACCAGCGGAAGAACTATCGAATTCCACTGTAAGAAGAAACCAGAAACTTCACGATCCTCTCCAAGGTCGTTCTACTGCCTCAACTGGGTAACAATCAGAAGAGCAACTCACAAGGAATCTAGCGCCACCAAAATCGCTCAAAACAACGGCGGAGAACGGCGGCAATCGACAGGAAAAGAGTTACGGTGAACAGTAGCCAAACGAGGGTTTGAAGATGGAGATAAGAAATATCGGGCTGTAAATAATTCTAAGTGTCGATCAACACTTGTCTATATAACTCCATACAACAGTTGCTGATTTAATTATCAGACATTGCTACAGTAGGAATCTTACAACAAAAACCAGCTGCAACCATCAGACGTTGCATTCTCAAAGGAACATCAAAACGACGCCGCATCAACTAATCAAAACGACGCCGCAGTGTTCCAACAACTGAAAACAGATTCCTTTCGAAACAACCAACAGCTGGTCATGCTAAACAATTCTAACGACGATGTAAGGGACACGTCACCTTCGCTGCCAACAGCTGAACAAAAGCGTTGCAGCCAAAACGCTGCGTTTCAACTTATCAAAACGACGTCGCCTCACAATCAGCAGCTGGTCACTCAAACCTACAGCTGGTCTCCCGACTCAAACAATTCCTCACAAACGCAACAGCTGATAGCGCTTCTACATCGAGGTAAGATCTCACAGCAGATATATCACATAGACAGATAAAAGATCACATAAGTCACCGAGTCAATCAAAATCAAATCAAAACTCTGTGCCTAGACTCGAGTGTGATCAAAGGAAATCAAGCTTATCCCAGTTTAAGCTCTGATACAAAAAATGTTAGGCCCCGTTCTAATAAACAGAGATTATAGAACAATTAAACACATAATCACGGAAGCATAAAATCGGGCTTAAAATTTTTCTAAATCATTTGGGCCTGAACTCCAAATCACCATTCAAAATATTCATAATCAAAATACGAGTTAACTCAAACTCATATAAAACAGGTTACATCAAATCTCAAATCAAGTACAGATCCCCAATACAATAAAACACGGAGCATCCCCCAGTTTAATACATATCAAAATAAACTGGGACTCAAGGAAACGGGGATCGACCAGCTGGCACTCCACTCGGTCCAGCTTGGTTACCTGAAGATCCTGAAAATGGGTAACACAGACCCAAACAACACAAAAGCAAGAAAATAAATACGAGGTCAAGCCTCAGTACGAAGAGATATCAAAACAGCTAATCATGCAACATGCTATAATCAATGCCATGAAATGCATGAGAGCTATCAAGGATCGGATAGCTAGACCAGTGTATCAACTGAAAAATCATCACAATCAGCCTCTATACCCGCACGGTGTATCAACCGGGGAAATAATCGGTCCGTAATATTCAGAGCCCATCAGCCTATCACAGCTCGATGGTAGACACTCAAATCCGGTAGTCACCACTCCGATGATAGCATTGGACTTTTCAGGCACGACACATCTGTCGGCCAGTCACAACGTGGATATCAATCAAGTCATCAATCAATCTGTCAATCAGGCTCAAGATGTATGCATGTATGCCAATCAATATTCAATTCACAATGCATACGATTCAATACGTGAGGACAGAATGCAAAACTCAAACAATTTAACAAACTGAGTCACTTAAATCACAGAATCACATCAGCAGATTTCATAACATCAATCACAGCCATGTCTACGCTCAAAGCTGTTAAATCTGCTCAATTCGTATCTTCAACGGCTGATATCTACCTCAACAGATATACAAAGGCACGGAACAAACAACTGAAGCAAGTCAGCTTCCCTCTGCTACGTCAATCATGGTAGGATGCACCTAAAACCTCAATTCTGTAAAGGAAACTCAATAATTAACTCAGGTCTAGTTCAAATCTGAACTTCTCAACAATATTTCCTACTATCAAGAACCTAACTCCGATTCTCCTTCTAATCAAAGTACTAGAAGCTAATACTAAGCTTAGAATAGCAGGAAATCCTTACCCAGAAGTTGAAACTAGCGGAAGAACTATCGGCTTCCACTGTTCGAAGAAAACAGCAACTTCGCGATCCTCTCCAAGGTCTTTCAACCGCCTCAACTGGGTAACAATTAGAAGAGCAACTCACAAGGAATCCAGCGCCACCAAAATCGCTCAAAACAACGGCGGAGAACGGCGGCAATCGACAGGAAAAGAGTTACGGTGAACAGTAGCCAAACGAGGGTTTGAAGATGGAGATAAGAAATATCGGGCTGTAAATAATTCTAAGTGTCGATCAACACTTGTCTATATAACTCCATACAACAGTTGCTGATTTAATTATCAGACATTGCTACAGTAGGAATCTTACAACAAAAACCAGCTGCAACCATCAGACGTTGCATTCTCAAAGGAACATCAAAACGACGCCGCATCAACTAATCAAAACGACGCCGCAGTGTTCCAACAACTGAAAACAGATTCCTTTCGAAACAACCAACAGCTGGTCACGCTAAACAATTCTAACGACGATGTAAGGGACACGTCACCTTCGCTGCCAACAGCTGAACAAAAGCGTTGCAGCCAAAACGCTGCGTTTCAACTTATCAAAACGACGTCGCCTCACCATCAGCAGCTGGTCACTCAAACCAACAGTTGGTCTCCCGACTCAAACAATTCCTCACAAACGCAACAGCTGATAGCGCTTCTACATCAGTAGTCAACACCAAAAAGGTTGACCAACACGTGTCGTTTTCTCGTTAAATCTCGCGATTGCGCGTTAGCTGCGAACAGATACCTATTCAAGCGCTACTATTGAATAGCAAAAACGATGATGCATTATACACTCGCTACAGTAGATGTCTGAAATTCAACTGGAAATCATATTTCTCTCGCAAAACCCTCAAATCTACGCGACAAATCCCAAATCAATTTCGATTAATCACTAATCTAAAATCTGATTTCTCACATTTGTGCTGATACAGAACGGGCAAATGATAGCTTATGCGTCCCGATAGTTGAAGCCCCACGAGACCAGATACCCCGTTCACGATCTAGAGCTGGCAGCCATCGGTTTTTCTTTGAAGATTTGGCGTCACTACTTGTATGGTGAGAAGTTTGTGGTGTACACCGACTACAAGAGCTTGAAGTATATCTTCACTCAATCAGATTGAACATGAGGCAACGACGTTGGAAGGAGTTGCTCAAGCATTTCGACTGTGAGATTCAGTATCAGCCTGGACACATGAACCTAGTGGCTGATGCTTTGAGTAGGAAGGCTCAACCAGCGATGCTAACCTCTTTGAGTGTATCGAAAGTCCATGAGCATTTTTAGGCTCAAAGGACTGACCCGTACATCCATGAACTAAAAATTAAAGCCCAAAATGGTCAGTCAGATGATTTTTTCGTTGCTCCTGATGGATGTCTGAGATTTCGTGGTAGGTTAGTGGTTCCTAATTTGATAAACCCGAAGGAGACTATCTTGAATGAAGCCCATTGTAGTCATTACAGTGTACATCCGGACGAGAAAAATATGTATCATACCTCTTGAAGTCTCACAATTGGTGGGAAGGCATGCGGAATGATATATCTGAATTTGTAGCAAGATGTTTGAATTGTCAACATGTCAAGGCCGAGAGGATGAGATCTAGAGGATTGCTGCAAAGTTTAGAAGTGCTTCAACGGAATTGGGAGCATGTTGCTATGGATTTTGTGACCCATTTACCTCGTTCAAGTAGGGGTTGCGATGCGATATGGGTGGTGATTGATAGACTTTCAAAGTCAGCCCACTTAATTCCCTATGACATAAGATGTTCTATGAAGAAAATGGCACTGTACATTGACCATGTGGTTAGATTGCATGGAGTGCCGGTGTCGATAGTGTCTGATAGAGATCCAAGATATACTTCTAGGTTTTGAAAGAGTTCGAAAGCAGCAATGGGTTCGAGATTGGTTATGAGTACAACTTATAACCCTCAGACAGATGGCCAATCCGAGAGGATCATAGAGACTTTGGAGGACATGCTGTGAGCTGTTGTGATGGATTTTAGTGGTGGTTGGCAAGACCTTATCTTTGGTAGATTTTTCGTATAATAACAGCTACCAAGTAACTATTGGGATGGCACCATCCGAAGCTTTGTATGGTAGGAAGTGCAGATCGCGATTTGTTGGGACGAAGTTGGGGAGAAACAACTATCTACTCCCGAGTTTGTGTAGCATATGAAGAATCAGGTAGAGCTGATTCTAAGTAGAATGAAAGCTGCCCAAGATCGTCAAGCTATATATGCTAATAGAAGGCGTAGGCCTTTAGAATTTTTGGTTTGCGATCAAGTATTTTTGAAAGTTTCTCCTTTCGAGAGCGTGATGAGATTTAGGCTCAAGGGTAAATTATCTCCAAGATTCATTGGTCTGTTTGAGATTATTGAAATGATTGGATCATTGGCGTATCATTTATAGTTGTCTGCTGAGTTAGCAGCGATGCATGAAGTGTTTCTTGTGTCAATGTCGAGGAAATATAAGCTAGATCCTTCCCATGTATTGAGAACCTATGAAGTTGAGCTGGATCAAACTTTGAGCTATGTTGAATATCCAGTGCAGATTCTGGATAGGAAGGAGAAACACTTGAGAACAAGACAATTCTGTTGTAATGGTTTAGTGGAGCAAGCACGGTAGAGAAGAGGCAAACTTGGAAGTGGGAGATAATAGAAGACAGGAGTGGCCTCATCTGTTTGAGTATGCGCAGTATTAACTCAGGTAATCTTTTGTTTGCTGGTTCGTGTTTTGGATCATTTTGTACTCTTGGTTAGTGACTTATGGTAGAGTGCTGGATGGTGGTATATTTCAGCTTGAGATGTTTCTTGGTATTCTTTCTGTACTGGTCTGTAGTTGTAATTTGATTCCAAGGATGAAATCCTTTCTTAGCTGGGGAGAATGTGAGGACTGGAATTATCAGAAGGTAATTATCGAGTTAATCAGTTTGGGGTAATGGTTAACCAATGGAAATATTCAGCTTGGTAAACTGCTGTTGGAGACTAGCTTAGACGCATGGTGGTCCAAGGATTGTGCTAACCAGGTCTAAGGTTTCTTTGAGCTGGTTTCGTGTATTTTATTGTGCATCAATTTGAGGAAATTTAACCTGTATTGGTGTATTGTGAATAAGTCCAGCATGATCTGGTTCCAGTTTAGAGGTCTGCTGGTAGGTTTCGAGGTTTAACCAAGGCCAGCTTTGGTGTGAGCTGGTTGGGCAGATTAGTTCTGAGTTGGACTACTTTATTGTGCTGGTTTACAGTTACTCACGAGCTGGTTTTGGGACACCATCTTAGACGTGAGCAGCTTTGGGTTTCCTTTGTTTGGGCGAGCTGGACCAGCTTAGTGATGTGCTAGATGCTCTGAGCTGGTCTGGGTGGAGCGCGATCTGGTTTGTTGTGTCTGTGTACCTAAGCTGGATCAGTATAGGGGTCTGCGTTGATCTGGGTATTGTAGACCAGATCGGGTCTGTGTGAGTGATCCAAGCTGGTTGTGTGCTACTTGGAGTACCTGAGCTGGTCAGCTAAGCACTGTGCTGGAAAGAAGCAGCATATTCTTGAGTTGGTACAATAAAGAGGTCTGAGCTTGTTTGACTTTTACTGTAGCGATAACTAGAGAGTATATATATAAGTGTTGACCAACACTTACTCATTTTTTTAGACACACATATACTTATCCTTATCCTCTCCCGATAGCCCCGACACTTAGTATCCAAACCCTCGTGCTACTGTTCACCCGATATCTTCTTTTTCCGATTCCCGGAGTTAGGCTGGTCAGATTTGAGTGAGGGTACATCGACTGGAAACCTCTCTTCAAAACCTACTTTCTTGTACCAGTTTGGAGTCGCTAGGAAGTCGGACCGAGATAATTGTTGAGGAGCTGCGTGAGCTAGGTTTCACTATTCTCCAGCTGATTTGATCTCCGGTTCAGATTAGATCTTCTCTTGTGGTTTTTGCCTTGATTTCTCGGCATATACTTGAGCGGAGCTAGGTAGTGTGTTCTACTGCTAAGTCGTAAGATGTGCCTAGGTATTGTATCAAGATCTGCTTAAGGTACGGATGTGAGCTTATTTTACAGCTTTGAGATAGGCATGGATGTAATTGTATGCGTGGTGGTATGCTACACGGTGAGCATGTTTGTTGTGTTGTACCGGTTCTTGCTTATGTTTTGTCGTTGTTATTTCAAGCTTCTTTCCTGCATATCTACATTCTATGTTGAGATCATACCTCTTGTTAGCTGTTGTGCTGTTGTTGACCTGTTAGTACCAGGAAGCTCTCGATTGTCTTGAGGACGATCCGCTATATACCCGTGCTCCTATTCTCACCGTTGTTCTGGTTGTTGCCGCTATGAGATGAGTGGATAGCTACCACATTCTCATGAGCTTGTGGGCACCAGTGGGTTGAGTTATCCTGTCCTTGTTTCTGGTACTGCGTGTTGAGACGAGTGGATAGAAACGACGCTCTAACATGTCCTGTGGCCATTGCATTGTTAATCCCAGCTGGTTCGTTGTTTCATTGAGCGCTGTGGATCCCATCTGTTTGATCACCAGCTGTTGGGTTGTGCTTTCGAACTACTTTGTTCCTACTGTCATCATGCATCGTATATTATTATGTCATTGCTGTCTATTTGATGTTTTATGTTGCTCTCCGTATTGGGGTTTGAGCCCTGTCCCTCCGGGGCTGTTTGGTTTTTTGTGTGCCATTCAGGTTTCCTAGGTTCATCAGCTGGCCCAGGAGGTGTGTCAGCTAGCGGTGCTCCGAGGGGCTGATAGAGTGTCCCAGCTATATATTTATATTTATAGTGTCATTGAGTCTGTGTCGGGGAATACCCCAAGCTGCTGTTGTATTTCACATGCGAGATTTGTGTTGTTTTGGGATACTTGTTGTTGTTGGCTACATTCTGTTGATTGTACTTGGTACTGTTGTTATATGAAACCGATATTTTGAGTATAAATGTATTTTAAATATATATTTCAGTCAGGCCGAAAAGAAAATTTTGTCCATCTTTTTAAGCTTCTGCTATTTGAGGTTAATTGCATGTTTAATCTCTGTTTTATTTCACCGGGCCTGACACGAATGCCCCAGAAGTCTTTATGGATTTGATGAACAGGATCTTTCAAGAGTTTATAGAGAGAGCATAAGGAGCACTGAGATTAGTCCTCCAGACTCTTAGAGACTCATAGTTCCATGCCAAATTTTCTAAGTGTAAGTTCTGAGTGGACAGAGTGGCATTTTTAGTCATGTTGTTTCATATCTGGGCCTATCAGTGGATCCCAGCAAGGTGGTGGTTGTTGTAAACTGAGCATAACCCTGAAATGTCTCCGAAATTCGTAGTTTCTTGGGGTTGGTCGGCTATTATATACGCTTTATGGATGGATTTTCTAAGATAGCTAGGCCTATGACTCAGTTGACCTAGAAGGATCGTAGGTTTGTGTGGAAGAGGAGTGTGAGACCAGTTTCCTATTGCTGAAGGAAAATTTGACCGCTGCAACAGTTTTGGCATTTCCTGCAGGGCTCAGGTGGTTTTGTTGTGTGCTCAGATGCTTCCTTATATCGACTGGATTTCTTTTGATGCATAACGGGTGAGTGATTACTTATGCTTCTCATCAGTTGAAATCTCATGAGACCCATTATCAAGTTCATGACTTAGAGTTGGCGGCCATTGTATTTGAACTGAACATTTGGCGCCAGACCATAAAATCCAGCAGTACATCTTTACACAGTCTGATCTGAATAGACATTGTCGGTGGATGGATTTGTTTGGGGACTTTGATTGCAAGATTCTTTTTCAACTAGGACGGATGAAACTTGTGGCGGATGACATTAGTAGGAAAGCTCAGAATGTGATGCTAACATTTCTAAGTATTTCAAAAGTCCATGAGCATTCGGGAATTTCAGGATGGCAATTTCAGCCAGGTGATAAGTATTTTATCATTTCTTCTATTAAGGTTCATCATCTCAGATATTAGAGCGGCACAGGGGACTGATTCGTTTATTCATGAGCTTAAACGAAGGTCCCAGACAAGTTTGTCAGATGACTTTGTTGTTGCTTCTGATGGGTGTTTGTGGTTCCAGGGAAGGCTAGTGGTTCCTAATCTGATAGACTACAAGGAAGTGATTCTGAGATAAGCTCATTGTTCGCCGCTATTTCCATCCTGGTAACATAAATATGTATCAGGCCTTGAAATGTAACTTTTGGTGGGAATGCATGAAATGTGATATTTCTGATTTGTGGCTCGATGTCTGAACGGCCAGTAGGTTAAGGACAAGCGGATGAGACCTTGTGGTATGCTACAGAGTTTGGAAGTACCACAGTGGAACTGGGAGTACATTGATATGAATTTTGTGACCCAATTACCTCATTCTAATCGAGGATATGACATGATCTGGGGGGTGATAGATAGATTGTCTAAGTTAGCTCACTTCATCCTTTCCGACCCGACGTGCTCTTTGAAGAATATGGCAAGGTTGTATATTGATCAGATAGTAATATTGCATGGTGTGCCTATTTCCATAGTGACTGATTAGACACCCATTTTACTTCAAGATTTTGGAAGAGCTTGCAGTCAACTTTGGTATCGAGATTGTCCATGAGAACTGCATATCATCCCCAAACTGATGGTCAGTCTAAGAGGAACATTCAAATGCTCGAAGACATGTTACGAGCGGTGGTAATGGATTTCAGTGCAGGTTAGCAGGAATCCCTGTATTTGGTGGAATTTCATATAACAACAGCTTCCAAGTGACTACCGGGATGGCACCATTTGAAGCACTAAATGGTAGAAAGTTTAGATAACTGATTTGTTGGGAATTTGGGAAAGACAGTTGCCTACCCCGAGTTTGTACAGCAGATGAAAGAACATGTTGATATGATCTGGAAAATTATGAAGGAAACATAGTATCGACCAAGCCAATTATGTGAATAAAAGGTTTTGGCCTTTATAAGTTCAGGATGGTGATCGGGTATTCCTGAAGGTTTCTCAGTTTAGAAGAACAATGAGGTTTGGACACAAAGGAGATTTACATCCTCGCTACATAGGACCGTATGTTGAGCGGATTGAATCTTTGGCGTACCATTTGCACTCGCTGCCTGAACTATCTGTGATGCATGATGTTTTTCATGTATCGGTGTTGCGGAAGTATGAGCCTGATCCATTGTCAGGCTTGGTGCTCTAATTAGAGATTAAGCACACAAAACACGGAAGCATAAAAAGTGGATAAAAATTTTCTTTTAGCCTGACTGAAATATATATCATTTAAAATAAGTTCATACTAAAATAAAGAATATAACTCAAGAACCAGCGGAAACAATCCACAAAGAATACATAATACAACTCCAATCGAAACAACAACCACAAATACACGGGGCATCCCCCGGTAATATACAGCATATATATAGATAACTGAGAACTCAACGCCTGTGACTCCACCAGCTGCCTCAACACTATGACAAACTGATCTACCTGCAAAGGCCTGCAATGGCCAAACATTCGGTCAAAGCAGCCCCAAGGGAAAAACAAACAAGGTCAAAACCTCAGTACGAAGAGTAATTCATACAGCTGATAAAATAAATCATGAAACATATCATGTCATGTAATGCATGAGGGCTGTCAAGAAATATAGGGAATCAAGGGCACAACGACTCAGCTGGCCACTCGAATCTCAATAATCATCGGAATCCAAAACTCAGCGACTCAGCTGACAATCACGACTCAGTGAAAGCGTTTGGATTCTCAGGCACGACGACTCGGTCTGCCAAATCACGACTTAGTGATTATTCTGTCAGGCCCCGTGCTAATTACTAACAATTAACACATAATAAGCGCATAAACACGGAAGCTTAAAATCAGGGCTTAAAATTTTTTCGAAATACAATGGGCCTGAACTTCAAATCATACATTCAAAATATTCAATACTCAAAATATGAGTTAACTCAAACTCATGCAACAAGTAACCACATAATATCAATTCAAAATACAGATCCCCAATACATGATAACACGGGGCATCCCCCGGTTCAATACATATCATAAATAGACTGGGACTCAGGGACGCGGGGATCGACCAGCTGAACTTCCACTCGGTCCAGCTTGATTACCTAGAACTCCTGCAAATGGGCAACACAGACCCAAACAAAAAAAAAGCAGGAAACAAGTACGAGGTCAAGCCTCAGTACGAAGAGCTAACAAAGCAGATAAACATGCAACATGCTATAAATCAATGCTATGAATGCATGAGGGCTATCAAGGAATCGGTTAGCTAGACCAGTCAATCAACTGGCAACTCAAATCAAGC
>KV010057.1:3738-19615 GCA_001598015.1 Dorcoceras hygrometricum
AAAATGAAATTGAAAGAAATGAGGAACTGGGCTATCTTCCCCTGTTTCTGCCATTGAAATGTTTATGAAATTATATTGTATATTGAAGTTCCTTAACATATGCATTGTACAGATGTCTGCCTGCGTTTTATGAAATTGTTACTACTCAGATTTTACTTGCTGAGCCTTTAGGCTCACTATCTTTTAAAATGGTGCAGGTACGACAGCTGATGGAGGAACAGCAGGTGGAACTTGAATCAGCAGATGGGTGGCGTTGTGTTTATCCAAGGCCTACGTTTTCCGTGTCATAGTTATATTGTTTTGATTAGGTTGTGTTGTATTAAATCAGTAGCAATGGTTGTATATTTATCTCAAATAACAGCTGTTGTAAACCGCAATTGCAAAGTTATATGAAATACCCTCTTTTCCGCATATGTTTTAGCAGTAGCGCGCAAATTTGAGTATCTGCTGATCTTCGAAATTGTATTGTGTTTTGTTTCTTGTTGGTTATAAGGAATACAGCTTATAACAAATCTTCTTTTAGCCCTTCTTTTATTTGAAAATTTTCGTTTACCCCAATTCTCGTGGCCCCGTTGGGTATGGGTGTCACATGGTACTTATAGTAGTCGCGCCCTTTGGTCTTCCCTGGATGGTACTCGGTGGTCGGCGGGAAGGTAATGAATTTTTATTTCACCAGATAATCGAAAATCTCATCGGATTTTGAGACATCAAACGTGTATTGGATGTCTTTGGCAGAGAGTGGGTTGTTTTTCTTTTCTGGTTCCGTTGTTTTCTTCTTGAGTAGAGGACAAAATACACGATCCATTGGTGCGAATTTCTGCCAAGGCCACCTCTTCTATGTCCTGATAGTATGAGCCTATCGTTGTTTTATTTTGTAGGTTTCCTCCTTCAACAACTCTTCGTACTCTGCTACTTTGGAGCATAACTCGAAAAAGTCTTTGAACTTCATGCCCTGGAATTTCTTCCTTAATTCGAAGTCCAGGCCTTTCTGCGCCATTTTGATTAATTCTATTTCTGGTAGGAAGACTTTGTATCTTTTTTTCATCTTTTTAAACCTATTCACAAACATATCAACAGATTCGCCTTTCTCTTGGGTAATTCTTGACAGATCAGCGATACATGCCTCAGGCTCGGAGTGATAAAACTGAGTATGAAACTGATGTTCCATATCTTGTCAGATAAGGACAGAGTTTCTTGGCAGTAGTGTGTACCATGTAAATGATGTGTCTGTCAGTGTATTAGGAAATATCTTAGCTTTAAGTTTGCGAAATTCTCCAGATTTGCCAACATCCCGCATTTGATGGTGAATCTGGCGATATGCTTCACTGTTGATTGCCTATCCTCTCCAGAAAATAAGCTGAAGTTTGGAAATTTATAACCTCTAGGATAGGGGTTGTTGTGGTCTATCATCGCCGGAAAGGGTTAGTGAAATTCAGGACGATCGATTACCCTCAAAGCTGGCCCATACAGTTCCTGTACGGTTTCTCTTACCATGTCCAGATCAATCACGCCCGTGTTCCTGCTTTGGAGGGGATGATTATAATATTGAGCCCCCCGAGCTTGATAAAGTCCATTTTCAGCATTGATGTCAGTGTTCTCCTTCTTCGTATAGACCAGGTTGATTCACTGGGTTAGTTACGTTATACAGCTGATGTAAGTGGTGTCTTGTGTTTCCATCTCCATTTCCTCTCACTATCGCGGGACTCCTCTGGAAACCAGTTTCCTCTCTTCGGTGAGGGGGTGTGTACCTCTCCTCCAGATTTGGGGAAGTTGGGATAGAGCGGAGAGCTTCGCCTGCTCTAGAACTCCCCACACCTTGTTCTGTTATTTTATGTTGGAAATTCCCATAATTTTTGGATTGAGTAGTGTGGCTCACCACTGCTTTCACGTAAGCCAAAATACATTCGGCCATCACTTTGGAAGCCTCTTCCATGTCAACAGCATTCTTCTCTGGGACATCTCCATGTGGTTCGGTAGGATGTTTTGCCATTGCATGGCCATGGGAGTGGCCTTCAATACGGTCCACCATACCCTGAACAGATATTTCTTGATGGTCTTCATCTGTAGTCGCGAGTTCTTCTAATTTTGGCATGCTGCCAATTTCTTTGTTCTTATCAGTTTGTTGTTTCCTCCTGGACGGCATATCGCGGTCCCACTGGGCGTGCCAAATTTTTTTTGTGTTATTTGCGCAAATTGCTGGGCGTGTCAGGTGCTTCAACACCATTTTGTGTGAAATTGTGAAAAATCTAACTCCTGATAAATCAAAAGATAGTGATTGTTAGTTCTAATCTCCTAAATCAATATAACGCCAAGAAAACGAAAAGACTAGAATATACCTGACATTACTTGTATTTTCAACAAGATGTAGGAATTTACAGACAAAACTATAAAAACAATAATGCTGAATATTGAAATTCTAACGGACCAAGGAATTTTGAGTAATGATTTTGTGCAGAGATTCTGTGCAGATTTGTTGGAATGTGTTGAATCAACTTTTTCGCTGTCTGTCGATGTTGTTTTAATCTTGTCTTGGGGGTTTGCCAATTTCGCGTTCACACGACCTGGGCCATGATCTACGTTGATTCAACTGCTTTGCTTCAACTGCTTATTTTTTCTTTGGCTATGCTCTTTGATATGCCCATGGGCTGGGTCTAATTAGGTTCAGGTTTGGGCTTCCCCATTGGACCTATATTTTTTGGTACAAACACAAAGATTTCACATTTTTCTAGCCTTCGATCTGTCAATTTGTCTGGCAATTTGATAGGTATGTCATCGAGCCTAGACCACTAGCTATTGAACTATAGCTATATTTTTTTTCTTAATGATTATATTTATCACTCTCGTACTGCAGTCCAAATAACTCCAGGATCTCTTCCAAAGGGTTTACACGTTTTGAATTTGTCTAAGAATAAGATCAATACTATTGAAGGTTTGAGAGAATTGACTCGGCTGCGAGTGATTGATCTCAGCTACAATCGAATTTCTCGAATTGGTCAAGGTATATATCTTCTGCAATCCCTTTCTAATTAAAGAGTAGTATATATTGGCAGTCTGATTTGTCCTGAATCTGGAAATAATCCGGAAGTTTTGTATGAGTACAGAGAAACATGTCCTTAAAATTAGACATATATTCAAGAACTTTATGTTTTGGCACCCTACCCTTTGGTACCATTGATGTATTTTCACGTGATAGTTGGCGATAAATATCTGATGAATCTCCTGGTTTGGAATGTTACTAGGATTATCGAACTGTACGCTTGTTAAAGAGCGTTATCTTGCCGGAAACAAGATTAGTCATGTTGAGGGGCTATACAGGCTTTTGAAACTGACTGTGTTGAACTTGAGCTTTAACAAGATAACCACAACAAAAGCACTGGGTCAGCTTGTTGCCAACTACAATTCGCTTATAGCTCTGAATCTACTGGGAAATTTAGTACAAAGCAATATCGGTGATGAACAATTGCGAAAAAAGGTGTGCAGTATCCTTCCAAACCTAGCTTTCGTCAACAAGCAGCTGATAAACCTACAAAAGGCTCGAGAAATCGGGAGAGATGCCATTACTAAAATTGTTGGCGACAGCATGCATAACAAAAGAAGAAAAGCTAAACGAGGGTAAGTCAAGGAACCTCAACAGCCGCTGCTATACAGACAAGCAGGTTGAGATTGGTCAGCCGTTCAAGACATGATTTGTAATAAACTTATGTTCATTAGATTTCGTCATTTGGTGGTTATGTATGGTATCATATGGGTGGAGCTATCTCCATTTAATATAATTGGACAAACATATTATTCTGTGAATATAAATCATATATCTTTTACACAACTAAAGTTATATACAAACATTATAAACTGGTCTACTGATAATTCAACAAGACATGATAGGGGATGAAATCCAAGAAATGCGAGAAAGGGATGTACATCTCTCCGAGGCCCTATAGAAGGTGCGGGGAAGAGAGCTCGAGGCTAGTAACAGAGGCCCTATAGAAGGATGCCGGGAGGAGACCCCCTGGATAGTAACACTTCGGGGCAGAAACAGCATCTAAAATTATAAAAAGCACTTCTATACAATAATAGATTGTTTTGTTTATTTAATACCATTCTTCACAAATCAATTTCATCCTATAGTTGTGCTCTTACATTAAGACATCACAAGGAAAACTAGTGTATAGCTCTATACCATTTGAACTTTCCCTGTAACTACATGGCACCCCTATGTCCTTGCGGCTTCTTAGGAGTTGTTGGCTGTCACAAAAGCATTTTCTGACTTTTGGCTTCAAAATTTCATTCCAGACTTTACGTGGAACTTATGGTGGTAAATCTTTATCCAAAAATGAATGTGAATATTATCATCTACAAATATCTTTAGCTAACCGGCATCTTTCAGGACTAGCTAGCTTATCTTTTGGAGAAAGGCTTCTGGCAGATCAAGAGTTTCTCGTCACTAGTGCTTTCAATCTCGACAACTCGTGCCTCCCATTTCATATGTGTTGTGAGAGATCTAGCAAACTCAATAAGATGATCACTGTCCCTTAAAATCACCCATCCCTGCATTTGATTGTTGATTAGCACAACAAAAAACTGAAGAACATGCAAAAGGCAAATGGTCACAAATATCCCAGATTTATGATCATTTAAGGATTTTATTGGAGACACCCTTGTTTAACAATTAGAATCAATTTGCATGTACTATAATTCTTTATCAGGTAGGCAGACTTAAGAGGAATGAATCAACATGTACGCAAATTCATATTCAAACTTATGAAGTCATCAAGAAATTTGAATCAGGATTTTGATCTCATATGTGAACTTCAGATTAATCAAAAAGATATTAGCTTTCCGTGGGGTATGCTTTAATATCAGGGACAGATCTGAAATTATATCGATTGCATGGCCATTGGCCAACATCAACATTATAATATGCACCTCTCTAACTATGTCGACTATTGACAGTTAAAATATAAAATATTTGGTGAGGTGAAAATTATTTAACTGAACATTTTAAACTCATCTATATATGCAAACTCATTGACCCAAACCAGAAGAAATGACTCCAGTCTAGGTCAAAAATTTGCATCAAATACCTCTGGACGAAGCAAACGATCGATCTCAGTAAACAGATCTAGCGCCTGACATGCGGGATGATCAGCAAATTGAAGGGAAATAAGCCCTTGAGCATGGACCAAATCATATGTTCTTGGATATGTGGGAAACGGTTCGCACCTGTGATAAAATGCTACGGTAAAGAATGAAAGTGGTAGAACTATAAAGATAAATTACAAAATGTCAATGACAAAAAATTAGCAAAAGACTGAACTTATTTCAGTTTAATCCGATTTTACATGAGGGGTCTGGTCAATAATAATCAATGAGCCATACTCTCAGGATGCTGGAGGGTGTTTACTTCTCTTTATTTCATCCTTTTTTCTGTTTCTTGGAAAAGAACAGAACAATGACCATCACAAAAAAGAAAAGAAAAGTACAGACAATTATAGTGCAAACAAAGATATATTTTTTAGATTCCTCTATATTCTTAAGCCCTCTTTGAAAGTGGCAACAGCTGAAGGAGAACGAAAGTAAGACCAGTATGCATCTTGGATAATCAATATTGTGAGAAAAATCATAATTTCCAATGTCGTCTAGTTGCACAAGGAAATATAAAATCAATGTTCAATCCGTTGACAAGGAAAAATTTCATGAAGAAGAAAAAAAAATCTGGTAAGGAGGAAACAGCTATCCTCTGGTGGAAAGTGGCAAAAGCAGATGATTTTGCTCGGCCATCAACAGCAAAAAAATTCAGAAATCCCCATGAGATAACACACAAACAAATCCTCAGTGAAGCAAGCATGCTTGTTATGGCAAAGGATCATATTGAAATAGGAGTGGTAAGTAGTAAACAGAAGAAGACACCAATTACAATGCCATAAATATAATGTAGAACTTACCAGTTGTGTTGCACTCCAATAAAACCCCTGTCAACTATTAGAGGCAGACTGTTAGGTCCTCTTGTAGGGACAACATTCATTACCCACACAGATTTTCCAGTTTCTAACAAGGCCGCATTGAAACCACCAAGATGAGCATTCATGTCTAACACATTTCTCAGCATGTTAAAAGGTGGCGAAGGATCCTCATCACCAGGTCTCTTTGGGTGATCCGAAAAAATTAATGGTGACAATAGAGACCAATAATTACCAACTGCTGCTTTCCAGTTAATAGCATCTTCGGCAACCTCGTCTGACTGCAAACCTAACATGAAAAGAAAAAGAAATAAATCATCGTTTTGTGTAAATACAAACCATAAATCATTGTTTTGTGCAAAATACAAACCATAAACATGACACAAAGAGGTCTTACATATTCAGATATTTATGATGCTGTAATACATCTACTAGTGATGGGGATCAACTCTTTCAAGATGACACAACAAAAAAAAGTGAAATCTGGGGGTAGCTAATTGACACCAGTACCCTTAAATACAGCATAACTCAGATGTTTGATTATAGAGTGACAAGTTTTTAAGGCATGGAAAACAATATATGTCCAACTGGTACAGGTTCTGAAGTTAAATCTTATGAAGTTACCCCAAACTTAAGAGTGTGTCAAACTAAGGACTAGTTTTGTATTGTGCTAAGCCTCATGGGTTACCATTGCAAATTACTCTACACATTAACATATAGTACCATGAATTTGAAGTTCAGCTGAATTCGGCATAGCCTGAGAAGGCCATTTTCTTCTTTCTTCAATAGGGTTCCAACGACGGCTCTGTGCCCCACTAATGCATGACTGGAGTGGCCGGTAATATGGAGACTCAATGTCTTGGCTCTTGCTACAGAGAGAAGGAAAAGAAGTTTTCCTGGAAATAAAATCAAATGATTCCTTCTTAGAGTGATGCGACACTTAGATATGCAACCATTTCTGTAGAATAAATTAATAAGAATTCCACACCCTCGCAAAATAGTTAGTCTGCTATATTGTTAACATATATTCATTCTCGACATCTTAATTCTGACACTCTAATTTATCTTATCCACGATTCATCAAAATAGTTATGCAACAGGTAAAGTGTATATAAGTTAACATACAAATAATACTGTTAACCAGGAACTGGTGAGAATCAGAAAAGAGACAAAAAAGTAGGTGATTCATATGTAGCCTTGCCTTGCTGAATAACATTTCTTCTTACTAGTCTTCTTCCATACAGCAGTCTCGTCCTGCTGCGGCAACATCTCCCAGCAGAGATTTTCTGCTAAAGAACGCACTGCATTCCACTGTTTCAGGTTAACCTTAATGCGAAGGGAACGCTGAAAATTTATGAGTGGACTAGTCCAGACAAAAAATCCACCGGGCCGCAACAAGCGATCGACCTCAAGCAAAAATATACCATCTGCACCAAAAGACGAGAACCGTTAAATAGAAAAGAAATATTACCAAAGATAACAAGTATGACATAATAACGAAATTTAAAATAAAGCTGATATTTATAAATCAAACATGGATACGGGGTGGTGATACACTGCATTTGTCACAAATTTGAAAAGGTAAAAAATTTGCCATTATGTTCAGATATGGGCAGTGATGCTTGATGGCGAGACAGCAGGTTGCAGAATTTGAAATATTTCATGCGTTCATACTTCTCCTAACCCAAAGAGGTTTCCAACAGCGTTAGTGCTCAGGATCCCGGCGTTGAATAACACATCCATATTTCTGACTCTGAGCATAATGGCAAACAGCAAGTTCCAGGGGCATTCTATCTAGGCTGATAAGGGAAAGCTCTATCAAGACCAGTAGCTGAAGTTTAAAAAATACTCTAACAAGTTGTGGAGTAATATTCCTATTCAAATGGCATGTGGCAACAAAAGATCCCACCTCAAAGAGCCAGACTTATATGATTAGCATAGATATCTAAAATGGTGGGCCCTTTTAGTTACTCGTTGAGAAAGCAGAATATCAATTCCTTAAGGCTTAGCCACTTAAGTAACAAATAAAAGACACCAATGTCTCAACGGAAAGGTGATTTCAAGAGGGAGTACAATATCAATTCACTGATTATTGCTCTCTAACATAAAAGAGCTTAAAGCTCAGGACTTCAAATTTTTTTTTAAGATTGAACACCTTCATTTTACTGAAGAATTTCAATCATATGTGGGCGTCCAATTTTCCAATGTAAGAGGGTGTGGTAATTGCGGATCCAATTGCTAGTTTCACGTTTGACAGTGAAAAAAACAATTAAATGCATTAAAAATGGAATCAAACTAAGATATATCTCTTTTTATAATCAGGTGATCATAGACAAAATGAAACCCGAGATTTGATAGAATCTCAGGTATATAGGTGCCTCGGACTACATGAGTATCTCTTGATTTCATTATATACGTATGTCCAACTTTTTAATTGAACTTCCGTGTTTAAGCTACAGCTTCCAGAGGCAATTGGGCTTCTACGAAATTAAAAACAAAAATAAAGGAGAGGTTAGGTTCTCGTACTTTCATTTTTTCCAGTGATAAATGCACTTCGTTGCATAGCTGCAAAAGTTCACAATAAATTCGCCCTTTAAAACCAAAAGTATGCTAGAAAATTTTTAAGTATTCTATAATAACAAGTGCAATATTCTCATTGTCAGAAAATTCGTAATGTGCCCCACATGCAAGCAATCATTTCGAATCCTATTAATTCTTTTGTGTATAATTGTTACCAAGAACTATTCTGACATGTATCCTTTATACAGAATAATTCAAAAAATAATCCATGGAGATTAGTATCAACTTTTGCTTTGTTAGCAGCACTTCTTTCACAAAAGGAAAACCAAGGCAGTAGAAGAAAGAAAACATTTTAAAAAAAAACAAAATTACCGTAATAGAGTACCTTTTGCATCCCAATTAACACGACATCTTGCACAATGTATCATATCAAATGAAAGGGACGGATATGGTAACTGCTTTGACGTAAATGAGCCAATCATTGCTGGGAGACCTCTTTCTAGAGTCAATTGAACTTGACTGCCTGAAGCCTCATAATTTGCTATACACATGGTCAATAGTTGGTTGGAAGACAGATGTGCCCCAAAACTGCCATAACCACATTCTATGTCCAGGATAGTCCGAACCTAAAATCGACAGATATGAAAATTGTATTCTAGAGCACATGATACCTGATCGCCAAATTGCTACATAATATAATGTCCAACACTCAAGACATGGAACTGTAAGATGTAATGGCTCAAAAAAAACACATTTGAAGGGTGCGTAACTCATAAGTTACCATGATGGATCCAAGTACAATCATAGAAGGTATCGCTTTAGTAAGAACATAAATAATCGCTCTTTACAAACTTTTGAATTAAATCCGTAATCAAACCGCCGATCATTGGAGGCGCTATTGAATTCCTGCAATTCAATCTACAGTTTAGTAATCATGAAACAAAGTACTTCACAATAAACTGTCCCAAGTTCAGAACTTCTACTGCAAAGCTTTCGAAAATGGAAGCAAGGTACTGCTTGGTAGTGCTAAGCCAAATCAGAGATTATCTCAACCAAAAGCTGGAACCATAAACATTCAGCTCACATGTTGCGAGAGATGACTGTTTTAGGCATCAACTGCAATAGGTGCAACTAAAAAATGCAAAACACATAGAGCCACGGAGCAGCCAAAATATATAGAAGGTAAATCACGCAAATTAAGTATGGCATTATCAACTTACTCCCGCTTGTAAGTAATTATCATTTTTAAGTCCAATAATTTCTGCAATTTGATGTGCATAGTCTTCAATATCAAATGTAGAAGATACTGAACGGAAGCCAACTATCATCACTCCTGGACGGTTAAAGATAAGGTAAAATTAGAACGTAACGACTAGAACTAACAAATTGTTTAGTTTTTTTTAGTTTTTTGTTTTAATTTATCAAGATTACATAATCAACTATTTCACTCACCTTTTGGTTAGACTTCCCGAAGATAGCACCTCCTGTGCTGTGATATTAACATTTGCGAACCAGATGACATCCTTTCCGGTAGGCCACCTGAGTGGAATCTTATAATTGACAGGTGTAAGAACCAGGCAGTTTTGCTTGGAGCCGCCTTCACAATGGCGGTTGTATTCTTCACCATTGATAAATCCCAGAGCAAGATTTTCCGAGACATTGAAGCAAGGGACATAGTTTTCCGATTCCTCAGAACAGTAATCTAATTCTCTCATTCTTGAAGAACCAAGAGACAGCTCCCCAATCTCGTGAAACTCCGAGTACAATTGCTCTTGAAGTCGCCTATATCCATGAAATATCTTTCCTCTAGTCATAGAGGTTATAGAAAGAGTCCACCAGAAAGAACCAGTGAGAGCAAGAATTACAAGCACCACTAAACTGAGTTTGAGCAAAGAGATTGTCACTTTATGCCTACTCCTCAGATTCCCAGGGCTAAATGGATCAGAAACGAATCCATTCTCACCCAAGCTGTGCTTAGAAAATAATTTATCTGGAAAAAGAATTCGAAGAGGGGATTTGATAGATAAATATGCATGATCACTGCCGTTGGTTCGAGTCCGATCAATGTCTTCCTTCTCAGCCCTTTCTTTCATCTGAGAATCTTCCCATAAATTACTGTTCCCTGAGAGTCTCCCGCCTCCACCTGACACACCTCGATGGAGAGGACGTGACATTTTTTACAACCTAAGACACCACACAAAGGATAAAGAAGATGACCACCATATGGGCCAACCACAGAACCTAAAAACTTCTTTTCTAATTCATTAATAGTTTTAAAAAAACCAAACTGAATGAAAAAGGACCAAGGTAATTGATATATCTGCTACCTAATTACGTTTTTAGATCCTCAACATCGTAAAAAGCAACAATCTGTGATCTTTAAAAAAAATACTATATTAATCCAAGAAATGGAGGTTTCCACATACATGTAACGTGAAACTGAAAAGCAGAAATAAAATATACTCTGTCCACTAAAGAAACAACCATTTAACAACAAATTTAGTAGATTCACCCCAAAATTAACTAAATGGCAGGATTTGCATTACCCACAAGGAATACAAAAGAAAATATCACGCTGGATGGAACCTGAATTCAGCTAAGCTCATCGCTCGAGGCAACCAAAACAAACACCAGAGATGGTAACAATCCAGAAAAACCAATTTAGATCAATACCATAAAAAAGGACCATGAAATACGTCATCTTTCCACCTACGGCTCAAAATCGCAAAACAACAAAAGAGAGCGGTTGCACAAAACAACAATCTCTTTCTGCATTTAATCACCTTGATAGATGCAAATTCTGCTGACGCTTAAACAGAAAACCCCCCTCGATTTCAGCCTATTCTGCTGCGGTTTTCATGAATCTACACAAACCCGAGATTTGCCTCGCCCCACCTCCTCACCTCATTGTTTGATCTCTCATACAAACTCAATCAATCACCCCCACTCCCGGAGCTCCCAAATCCCCCTCGCAGCTTCACAATCTCCCCACTCGAGTTGGGTTCTGCTTTATGGAGAGAATCCGAGTGAGAAAACAGTAAAATTAGAGAAAATGGAAAGGAGAATGTCATCTGCCAAGTTCACAAATTTGACACATATGTACACACAAATAATGTGTGTGTGTGTCTATGTGTACCACTGTGGGTCCAATCTCGGAGGGGGTCGCTCGTGAAAAGACAATTTTTTTAATCTATTTTTGGGATTAATTAATTAATTAATTGCTACATATTTAATTAGGTTAATATAAAAAATTACAGTTACATTATAGATATAAAATAAGTTAACATAAAACATATAATAATCGTATAGTTTGTAGCTCAAAATAATACTGTGAAACAATTTATTACAACGTAACTATATTACACCACATTAATATCGCGCCAACTACCAATTTGCATTTAAAAATTCGTCCATAATAATGCTTATGCATCACTTTCACTTATTTAACTATTTATTAAAAATTATATATTACAAGACCTGGATTGACGTGGGAGTTCCCCGGCTTAACGAGTTCGATTCTCGTGTGGAGCATATTCCCCACAAAATATTGTGGGGGTATGTGCTGGGAATTAGTCCGTTATATGGGTCCTCTCCTCCGGGCCCCTGCCTACTCGTGCATATCCCTCGATTTATCATTTGTATGGGTCAAGGGGCCTCTGATCTATATAGGGGGTTAGCCCATTAATGTGTTAACTTTTTATCCAAAATAAAAATATAATTAGATAATAACCACCGAATTTTACTCGAAATTCATTTGATTTAAAATGACGACTAACAGATTTTATATACAAACTCAAAACTCTAATATACACACACACACACACATATATATATATATATATATATATATATATATATGTATATTACGGATAAAAATTTTCCACGTTATTGTCAGGTTAGGTGCGCTAATTACAGATTAATTATTCAATTAATCACAAATATGCGCAAGCATTAAAATAGGACTAAAAAGTTTCGTTTTGGGTCTGAACCAAAATCATCTATTCAAAATACAAGCATACTTAAAATAAGGATTTTAGCTCACAAATCCAACAACCATCACAACACAAATAAGTATGCAACAAATACAGATCCCCTCAATACGGTAGGCATAGGACATCCCCTGTCTCAATATATCATACATAACTGGGACTCAAAACGGGGATCTACCAGCTGACACTCCACTCTGTCCAGCTGGATTTCCTGAAGATCCTGCAAAGGCAACACATACCAAAGCAGCCCAAAAACAGAGAAAATAAACGAGGTTAAATCTCAGTACGAAGAGTACTCATACAACAGCAATTCATAAACATGCAATATTTCAAGTCATGATACGCATGAGGGTGCCAAAGAACAATCGGTAATCAAGGCCAACAACTCAACTGGGAATCCCAATCTCAATGGAGCCTCAACACCACGCACAACCAATCAGCCGGTGGAAATCATCGATCCGTGATCTTCAGGTGCGACAATCAGCCGACCATCACAGTTTAGTGGTATTCAGGCGCGACAACTCAGCCGGGCACCACCTCGATGATAGCATTGGACCTTTCAGGCGCGACAACTCAGCCGGCTGATCACAACGCTAGCTCAATTCGAGCATCAATAAAATTCAATCTCAATATGTATGCGTGAATGCCAGTCAATATCAATTCACTAACATACATAAATCATACGTAAACAGAACATATAATAAAATCACAGTCAAGCAAATCTGTTCACGTAAATACTCGGTCACAGCATCCTCAGCACACTAGAAATATTCTCATGCTTATGCCAAAGCTGTTTAAATAAGCTCAAATCTATACCTTCCTCTGAGCAGCTAATACCTCAACAGATCTTACGAGAACAAGAGCACAGCACCCTGCTGCCCTATCAGCTCACGGCGAACACAACAGAGCTGCTCGTAACAACCCAGAAGCTCAATAAAAACTGGGGAACTAACGACTGGACTTCGCGAAGATGCTCGAACCTGCAACCACTTCGCGCTCCCTCAACTCGTCGATCTCAAGCTTCAAACTGGTATCAATCGAAAGATCTAGAGGAAACGAACCCAACGCCACCAGCCTTGCTCCTAACGATGGCGTAAATCGACGGCAATCGACGGAAAAGGGGTTCGAAAGAACAGTAAGGGTTTCGAAGCTCTCGGGAAGAAGATAAAGAAATGTCGGGTCTCAAATCGCTAAGTGGTGATCGACACTGGTATATAAATCTTCCAGTCAAAGTTACAGTGAAAGGCAATTAATTAAGTCAAAGCTGAATCCAGCATTCAGATCTCAGTGCTACTTCAGATCTTGGCGCTAACTTAGATCTGACTTCTCTATACTGTACTAGCACGCAATCACCAAACGACGTCGCGTAGGGTCCAGCTCAAAACAAATAGATCACACTTACACATAGACTCGCTCGCTAGCATCCAGATCTGGCTTACATCAAACGACGTCGCACCAAAGTCCAGTTCTCATCAAATCTGATGCTCGCTAAACGACATCATATCAATCATACTCTGCCAACGCCAAATCTGATATATGCCAAACGACATCGTACCACTTATACTCAACCCGCACATACCCGCATAATCCAAAACGACATCGTTTCACTTCCTTCTCAAGGCAATTAGCTCAACCACGCGAGGGACAGATCTGGACACCCAGATCTTACTCAAATCTGAAAATAACGAATCGGTCTACTCAAACCGCAATTCAAACCGATTCTTACAGCGCTTCTAATTCACTCACGCAGGGTATTCTCCAAATCTGAACTCCAACGACAACAATATACCAAATCTGACCAACGCTAACGCTATCTCTCGCGCAACGATACTTACCCGATACACTTCTAAATCAAATTCGAAGCTCATATACTCAAATCTGACCACGTCCAAAGCTGATCTCACCAACAGCTTTGACCAATATTCCTAGGCTGAATACTCGATAATACATAGGGCATATTACTCCGATTAAATCCTCATACTAATCAAATCTGCTCAAACATCTTACGAGATTAACTCGGAATAATTCCTCAAATCTGTTTGTAACACGCCACTTAATTTAATCTATTAATCACAGTCCTCACATCCTCCTCACCTTAAGAGCTTTCGTCCTTGAAATCAAAAGGCAACATACAAATCAACTTCGAATGATTACCAGAACTGAAATATAACAATTCAACTTTCCTCAATGCTTAACAACAATCATTCACCAAGATACAAACAACTCAACACATCAATCAGCAGAGGAGAAATTTACCTGAATCAATTCTATGCATACTCAAACAGATGAGGCCACTCTTGTCTCATCTTTTCTTCGACTTCCCAGGTAGCTTCCTCTCTGCCATGCTTGCTCCATTGGACCATCACCAACGGTATAATCTTATTTCGCAGCTGTTTCTCCTTCCTATCCAGAATCTTCACTGGATCTTCAACATAGCTCAGGGTCTGATCCAGCTCCACTTCATCAGTTCTCAGTACATGTGACGGATCTGGCTCATATTTCCTCAACAGAGACACATGACACACATCATGTATCTGTGAGGCTCTCAGCTCACAATTAATTCTCTAATCTCAATCAGTGGGTTATTAATTTAAACTAAACTTGTTTAGTTTAAATTAATAACCCACTGATTGAGATTAGAGAATTAATTGTGAGCTGAGAGCCTCACAGATGGTGGTATCAGAGCGTTACTACATTAGTGAGATCATTGAACTAGATGAGTGGGGTAGATCGAGTTCTTCCTGATTGCTTAGATCATGGATTGCATGCTTGTGTGGTATATGTCTTACTGCTTTTGAAGTTATATCACATGAGTCTTGTGAATAAATGGTAAGAATATACCGAAGAATTATGAGAATTACATGCTTTGGAAGTGATTAACAGCATGTATTGAGTGAAATATGAATCAGCACTCGATATCTTGAGCAGCAGTACATTCATGTATGCTAATCAGAGGAAGGACTGAGATTGATTTGTTATTGCTTGATGAGACATGATAAACACGTCTGTTTGATTCTTAGATATGCCTCCTCGAAGAACCACGAATCGGCAGACAGAGCAGGGTAGTACATCTACTGAGGTTTTGAATGCAGCTGCTACTCCAATGGAGACTTTGTTGAAACGATTTCAGTCGTTTAAACCACCGACGTTGACAGGAACAGAAAGTGCTATTGAATGTGAAAACTGGTTAGAAGATATAGAGCAGTTGTTCGAAGCCCTTGATTACACTGATGAGCGTTGGGTGAAACTGATTATACACCAGTTGCATGGTATTGGGAAAAGCTGGTGGGTGGCAACAAAGAAAGCGCTTGAAAATCAGGGTACTGTGATTACGTGGGCAGTATTCCGAACAGCTTTCTATCAACGGTTCTTCCCAGTTTCTTATAGGAAGGATAAAGGAGCGGAATTTGC
>KV010057.1:21401-40515 GCA_001598015.1 Dorcoceras hygrometricum
TTTAAACAAATGCAAACTGGACAACAAGCTGGCGATTATTGTACCAAGTGTGGAGGAAGACATGCCACAGAACAATGTAGAGGAGTGTCTGGCCTCTGCCGTATTTGCAATCAGCCGGGACATTTCGCAAGAATATGTCCTCAACGTAATTCTGGGAATTTCCAGAATTCAGCAGCAGCAAGAACAATGCCAACACCAGAAAGGCAAGCCTCTTCTGTACATTCGTATCAGCCTCAAAATCCACAACAAAGTAGACAAGGAGGAAGCCAGACAGTGAGCCAACCTCCAAAGCAACAAGCAAAAGTGTTTGCATTGAACGAAGAGCAAGCACAGGCAGCCCCCGATGATGTTATTGCAGGTAACTTCTACTTGTGCAAATTTCCAGCTTATGTCTTAATTGATACTGGTGCATCACACACCTTTATCTCTGAGAATTTTGTTATAGCACATAAGTTGTCTGCTGAACCTTTAACTGAAATAGTATCGGTTTCTTCACCTCTGGGGAAAGGAATGTTATCAATCACTGCGGTTAGAAATTGTGTGTTACAGTATGAGGGTCACGCAATTGAAATTGATTGTGTTGTGCTTGGATTATCTGATTTTGATTGTATCGTGGGCATAGATATGCTAACCAAGTATAGAGCAACAGTGGATTGCTTTCATAAAGTGGTTCGATTCAAACCAGAGAAAACTGATGAATGGAAATTCTATGGTAAGGGATCACGAGCCAGAATTCCTTTGATCTCTGCTATTACAATGAATAATCTATTGCAGAAAGGAGCGGAGGGATTTCTGATTTATGCAATAGACACGAAGAAAAGTAGCCCGAATCTGGTTGATATACCAGTGGTTTGCGAGTTTGCTGATGTTTTTCCTGATGAGATCCCGGGATTACCACCATATCGAGAGATAGACTTCAGCATTGAATTGATGCCAGGTACACAACCAATATCAAAAGCACCATATCGAATGGCACCAATTGAGTTAAAGGAATTAAAAGACCAGCTGGAAGATCTTCTCACCAAGGGATACATTAGACCAAGTGTTTCTCCTTGGGGTGCTCCAGTACTATTTGTGCGCAAGAAAGATGGATCAATGAGGCTATGTATTGATTACCGGCAACTGAACAAGGCAACGATAAAGAATAAATATCCTTTGCCACGAATAGACGATTTATTTGATCGGTTGCAGGGTTCGACAGTGTATTCAAAGATCGATTTGAGATCGTGATATCATCAATTGCGAGTAAGAGATGAAGACATATCGAAGACTGCCTTTCGAACAAGATACGGTCACTATGAGTTTGTGGTTATGCCTTTTGGACTGACTAACGCACCAGCAGTATTTATGAGTTTAATGAACCGAGTTTTCCAAAGATATCTTGATGATTTCGTGATTGTATTTATTGATGATATTCTAATCTATTCGAAGAATTTGAATGATCATGCGAGTCATCTTCGAACAGTTTTGCAGACTTTGAGAAATGAGAAGTTGTATGCGAAACTGTCAAAATGTGAGTTTTGGTTACAAAGAGTAGTGTTTCTTGGGCATATTATCTCTGGAGATGGTATTTCCATTGATCCCAGTAAAACAGAGGCAGTGATCAATTGGACTAGACCAAAATCTGTGCCTGAAATTCGAAGTTTTATGGGTCTTGCAGGGTATTATCGCCGATTTATTCAGGATTTCTCGAGTATTGAAAAGCCTATAACTCAGTTGACACAGAAAAATGCGCCCTTTGTGTGGTCAGAAGCATGTGAAAACAGTTTTCTTGAATTGAAGAAAAGATTAACTACCGCACCAGTGTTGACAATCCCTTTGGGTACTGGTGGATTTGTTGTGTATTGCGATGCATCTCACCAAGGATTGGGGTGTGTTTTGATGCAGCGAGGTCATATGATTGCATACGCCTCAAGACAGTTAAAACCTCATGAAATTCGATATCCAATTCATGATCTTGAATTGGCAGCTATCGTGTTTGCATTGAAGATATGGCGACATTATTTGTATGGCGAGAAATTTGAGATCTTTTCTGATCATAAGAGTCTGAAGTATCTATTTTCTAAGTCAGAATTGAATATGAGACAACGAAGATGGCTGGATTTATTGAAAGATTTTGATTGTGAGATCAAGTATTATCCAGGGAAATCGAATGCAGTCGCGGATGCTCTGAGTAGGAAGATTTGTGCTTTATCTTTGACTACGATCGGGATGTCTAATTTGATAGAAAATTGCTGCATTTCTGGGTATGTATTTGAAACAGCCGGAAGCAAACTAATGAGAGTTTGTGCTATCAGTGCTGAACCCGAATTATTAGTTCAAATTAAAGAGGCACAGAAGAGAGATTTGAATCTTCAACGATCTGTTGAAATGATAAAATCAGGACATCAATCTGAATATCGCATAAAAAACGAAGATGTGTTGCATGTGAACAGCCGACTAGTTGTTCCAGATGTCGTGGAATTGAAAAACCAAATTTTGAGCGAAGCCCATGGAAGTAAATTCAGCATTCAACCTGGTAGCAGGAAGATGTATAACGATTTGAAGAAACAATACTGGTGGAAAAATATGAAGACTGATGTGGCTGAATTTGTTTCAAAGTGTTTGAATTGTCAGCAGGTAAAATAGGAAAGAAAGAAACCTGCTGGTTTATTACAGAGTCTATCAGTTCCTGAATGGAAATGAGATCATATTTCCATGGACTTTGTAACGAAATTGCCAAAATCATCCCGAGGTTGTGATGCAATTTGGGTGATTATTGATCGATTGACAAAATCTGCGTGTTTTATTCCCTATCGAATGACCTATCGACATGATCAAATGGCAGACCTTTATGTTCGAGAAGTGGTAAGACTGCATGGAGTACCAAAATCAATTGTGTCTGATAGAGATCCCAGGTTTACTTCTCATTTTTGGAGTAGTTTACAGCAAGCACTGGGTACAAAACTACATTTAAGCACTGCTTATCATCCTCAAACTGATGGGCAATCTGAAAGAACAATTCAGACACTTGAGGATATGCTTAGAGCAGTGGTACTAGATTTTGGTATGTCATGGCAAGATTCATTACCGCTGGTGGAATTTTCATACAACAACAGCCAAACCAGCATTGAAATGGCTCCGTTTGAAGCGTTGTATGGAAGGAAGTGTCGTTCACCATTATACTGGGACGATGTTTCAGAAGTACCTGAATTGGGACCAGATTTGATTAGAGAAATGACTGAAAAAGTAAAGTTGATTCAGCAGAAGATGAAAACTGCGCAGCATAGGCAAGCCAAATATGCGAATACCAGACGAAGACCTTTGAGTTTTGAAACAGGGGACAGAGTATTCTTGAAAATTTCTCCTTTCAAGGGTACAATCAGATTTGGAAAGCGTGAAAAATTGTATCCTAGATTCATTGGTCCTTATGAAATTTTAGAGAAGATAGGTGATCTAGCATATCGACTGGCTTTACCTCCATCTCTTTCGAGTATACATGATGTTTTTCATGTATCTATGCTGAGAAAGTATATGCCTGATACTTCTCATATTATTCCTGCTGAAGAAGCTGAGTTGGATGAAACTCTGAGTTATTTTGAACAACCAATTCGGATTCTTGATCGGAAAGAAAAACAACTTAGAACGAAGATGATTCCATTAGTGAAGATTCAATGGAATCGACATGGCGTTGAAGAAGCAACGTGGGAAGTGGAAGATGATATGAAACAACGATTCCCTTATCTCTTCCAATAAGGTTAGCTCTTGTTCAGCATCAATTTTCTCCTTATGTGCCATGTATATATACAACTGCTGATGAGTTCGAGGACGAACTCGAATCTTAGAGGGGGAGAAATGTAATGCCCGGAATCATTAAGAAGACGATTAGTTTAGTAATTCCGACATTTAAGAATTGATTGAAGCTTGATTATGAGCTCGGATTTCTTCTGGAAGTGTTGGATAATTAAGGAACAGTGGATTGTTCAATTGCGCTAAGTGTGGGAACCAGACGAAGTAACCAGGCGAAACGATTTGATAAAATCAGCAGCAGATTACTGTAGCTCGCGACTGATTGGATTTTGAAATTCAGTTGAAGCGTTAGTAGTGGAAGCAGACGCGTGAATACAGGAATCAATAAGGAAACGCCACGTGTGGATTACTGTTACAAACGAGGAATCAGTAGCAAGAGTTTCTTACGCATCTGCTGGTTTATGTACCTGCTGATTTATTGATGAGAATTCCTTACGCACCTGCTGGTTTATCGATGTATCGGCTGGTTGATGATGACGTAGGTGCGACATCGTCGTTTTTGTTTTGTTATTAAATGCGAACCAGTCGAGGAGAGTATGTGGAGATTGGTTCCAGCTGAGAAAATAATGCGACATCGTTTTGACCTATGACTATGAGCCTCGATACGATGTCATTGAGCAACCAGGCGAAGAATTGGAAATCAGTCGATAGATTGTTTTATCTGCTGGTTACCCAGTCGAGGGAACAATGCGACACCGTTTTGATTATGAAACAGGAAATGTTGATACGATGCCGTTTCGACTAATGTTGCGAAATCAGCCGTTGGAATAAGAGAGCGACCAGCTGCTGGTTTCTTTTAATAGAGGTGTTACCAGCTGATGACATGTAACGACGTCGTTGGAATTAGTTATAATGACATCGTTTTGATTTTCGAAGTGTTACGACTGGATTCATGTTGCGACTGGATTCATGTTGCGACTGGTTGCTACTCCAGCTGGTTGTTGCTTCTGCTGAAGAACAAGAGAATGTTATTTTGAACAGCAACTGAGGAAGATCAACAGCAGTTGAGGAATCTGTTTACCGTTATCCACTTTCGAAGTGGTGGAAGTATATCTTGTTTGAATACTCAGCATGACACGTGGAACTCGAATTGAACACGTTGGAAATGCTGCAGAACCACAGAGATCGTTGTCTATAAATAAGAGTGAATTCGAAATATTAAGGATATCTTGATTACAGATGCCAATTTGTGATTCTGCGAGTATCTCAGGAAGTGAGGAACAGAGCTTAAGAACATTGACTGAAGTATTTGAAACAGAGGAACGAAGGTATAATCTGACAGAAGAGTCAGGAACTAGATTACTCGAGAATAATATTTCTTGAGTATTCCGCTGAAATCACATACATATTTGATAACTGTTCTTGATTTAGAACTGTTCTTGATTTAGAGCTTGAGTTGTGTGTGTGTCGATCCATCACAGGTAGTGGATCTTTTATATTTAAATGAGTTTTCATATTGAAGAGAATTGAATTGATTCTAATGCACAGGACTGCGTGGCCTGATTTTCGAAGCCGGAGATGGTTTCGATAGATGAATATTCATGTCAAGATCGGATACGAATCTTGATGGCGTCGAACTGATATGGAATCAATTCGGAAATGAAAGAAAAGAACTAGAATTATTTCATGTCATTACATTTAATTGCAGTTGATACACTGTTATGCATTTATTGTTCTTATGTGTACCTGCTGATTATATTGAGAATTCTCACCGCTACCTAGACGCTGGATCAGCAGCAGGAAGAGTAAACACCAGCTGATAGTCTAGATGTTTGGACAGTTGGTCGTAGGTTGCTCAAGTCTGGTTTAGTATATAAGAATCAAGTGTGTACTAGTGAACTTAGCTTGTAACTGCTGTGAACTATGAAGTATTTGTGTAAATGAATTATATTTACGCTACCAGCTGAACTTACTATGCTTCTGCTGAATTGAACACGCTACTGCTGATTGGAAAAATTTTTTTTTAACTTATATATGAACCAGAGTAGATTTACTAAACTTGTTTAGTTTAAATTAATAACCCACTGATTGAGATTAGAGAATTAATTGTGAGCTGAGAGCCTCACAATCAACGTAAATAGAACAAGGAAAACACATACAGTCAAGTCAAGTCTGTTCACGTGGACACCCAGATCACAAGATTCAGATCATGCTGGAATATTCACATGCTTATTCCCAAAGCTGTTTAAATAAGCTCAATTCGTACCTCAAATCTCAGTTTCTACCTCGACAGATCACACAGAACATAGCTCCAACAGCCTGCTCAAATATGCTATTCGTGAGCTCCTCAAAGGCTTAACGTAAAAATGCCTACAAGCCCAAATCTGTCAAGATATCTAACAATCAGCTTATATCTAAGCTCATGCAGCTTACAACCTAAAGCCGCGTAGTCTAAAACAACTACCTCAACTCGACAGAGCACTGCCCAGTTCTAAATCGAAGCTTAAAACGAGAAGAAATCAATTGCTCGAAAGCTCTAAAGAAATAGAAGAACCACCAGACTGCAATCACGAAGTTATCGAACTATGCAACTACTTCGCGCTCCTTCAATTAGTAAATCTAAAGCTCCAAACTGGTATCAATCAAAAGGTCTAGAAGAGCGAGCTCAGCGCCACCAATCTCGCTCCAAAAGGCGGCGTAAATCGACGGTAAATTGGAGAAATAGGGTTCAAATGAACAGTACTAATCGAGGGTTCTCGGGGAAGAAGATAAGAAAATTTTGGGTTCGTAATTCTCTAAGTGTTGATCGACACTTATATTTAAATCCCCAAGTCAAATCTACAATGAAAGTCAACCACCTACAAACTCAGATCTGAGCGCTATTCAGATCTCAGCGCTACCTAGATCTGGCTCCGCTATCACAGATCCGACTTTGCTTCGCTATACTAGCGCACCAACATCAAACGACGTAGCGCTACTAATCAAAACGACGTAGCATAGGGGTCTCGCTCAAAACAACAGATCTCTCATAAAAGACCCACTCGCGAACATACAGATCTGTTTAAATCTGAAGTCATTAAACCGAACCGGTCTACATCAACTCACGAACCGGACCGGTCCACACAGTAACGTTGACCAACGCTTGACTTTCACCAAAAAGATGCGCGCATCTGCTCACTCTCCCCGAACAGATTTCGCTACTCAAATCTGACTGTCACCAAACGACACCGTATCCCCAATACTCAAAACGACATCGTTTTAATTCCCTCTCAAGGAAAATTGCTCAAACACCCGAGGGACATCTCAAATCTGATTCTCGCTAACACTCACACGGGAATCGTAATAGCTTACCTTCTCCAAGCCACCCGATAGCGATCAACAACTCAAACCTGATCTGTTCTTTGCCAATTCTGAAAATCCAAAAATCACCCATGGCAAAACAAATCCTTCAAATCTAAAAACCCGATGGTTAACTTCTCAATTACCTAATCCTCATACAAATCTTAACGACTAAACATCGATTAACAATTTCTAGTCCTCACAATAAAGCTAAAAGTTGGATTACAGTGACTTTAAAAAACAAGAAATCCTAATAGCATTTATGAAAATTTTATTGATACTTGCGAAGCAATTTTGTAGAGTTTTTTGTTGAGTTTTACCGATGATCCTTGTTCAGTCCCTCTGATCTCTTTTCTTTTCTTTGGTGTTGAAGAGTTCTTGTTGGATCAGTGTAACAGATCAGATCTTAATTTTGATTAATATAAAACTTGTTAACTGTATCTAACTTTTTACATGAGTGTGTAGGCTAAGCTGGATTCAGATCAGATCAGAGCCAAGCTAAAAGCTGGAGAATTGTGCATTATAAATGAAGAACAAGAGTTCAGCTGAGAAGAATCAAATCAGATGGAGACTTGTATAAGATAAGTTCAGAGTGATTCAGTTAGAGATCATGAGCATTACAACTAAGAAGAGATTAGAGAAGGAAACAGCTTAGACGAATAGCTCAGAGATATTAGAGATACATATCAGTTTAGAGCAGAGCAATCCAGATTACAGCTTAGAGCAGTTTAGCTGAGAAATCGACAAACTAGAACATCGATCAGATCAGCCAAGGAGAGGTCTAAGCTGAAACAGCAAAGCAAGTTCAGCTTAGACCAGATCAGATCAGAGGAGAACAGATAAGATATTCAGATCAAAGATAGAATCAGAACAGAGTCGATCAGCTTAGATCAGATAAGATCAAATGAGAACAAGAGCAGCTTTGATAAGAAGATCGAAATATCTTTGAGCATAACAGAGAAGAACGAAGCAGCTTAGAGCAAGAACATGAAATCCTAATAGCATTTATGAAATTGACTGATACTTGCGAAGCACTTTTGTAGAGTTTTTTGTTGAGTTTTATCGATGATCCTTGTTCAGTCCCTCTGATCTCTTCTTTTCTCTGGTATTGAAGAGTTCTTGTTGGATCTGTGTAACAGATCAGATCTTAATTTTGATTAATATAAAACTTGTTAACTGTATCTAACTTTTTACATGAGTGTGCAGGCTAAGCTGGATTCAGATCAGATCAGAGCCAAGCTAAAAGCTGGAGAATTGTGCAGTATAAATGAAGAACAAGAGTTCAGCTGAGAAGAATCAAATCAGATGGAGACTTGTATAAGATAAGTTCAGAGTGATTCAGTTAGAGATCATGAGAATTACAACTAAGAAGAGATTAGAGAAGGAAACAGCTTAGACGAATAGCTCAGAGATATTAGAGATACATATCAGTTTAGAGCAGAGCAATCCAGATTACAGCTTAGAGCAGTTTAGCTGAGAACTCGACAAACTGAACATCGATCAGATCAGCCCAGGAGAGGTCTAAGCTGAAACAGCAAAGCAAGTTCAGCTTAGACCAGATCAGATCAGAGGAGAACAGATAAGATATTCATATCAGAGATAGAATCAGCACAGAGTCGATCAGCTTAGATCAGATAAGATCAAATGAGAACAAGAGCAGCTTTGATAAGAAGATCGAAATATCTTAGAGCATAACAGAGAAGAACGAAGCAGCTTAGAGCAAGAACATGAAATCCTAATAGCATTTATGAAATTGACTGATACTTGCGAAGCACTTTTGTAGAGTTTTTTGTTGAGTTTTATCGATGATCCTTGTTCAGTCCCTCTGATCTCTTCTTTTCTCTGGTATTGAAGAGTTCTTGTTGGATCTGTGTAACAGATCAGATCTTAATTTTGATGAATATAAAACTTGTTAACTGTATCTAAATTTTTACATGAGTGTGCAGGCTAAGCTGATTCAGATCAGATCAGAGCCAAGCTAAAAGCTGGAGAATTGTGCAGTATAAGTGATGAACAAGAGTTCAGCTGAGAAGAATCAAATCAGATGGAGACTCGTATAAGATAATTTCAGAGTGATTCAGTTAGAGATCATGAGCATTACAACTAAGAAGAGATTAGAGAAGGAAACAACTTAGAAAAATAGCTCAGAGATATTAGAGATACAGATCAGTTTTGAGCAGAGCAATCCAGATTACAGCTTAGAGCAGTTTAGCTGAGAACTCGACAAACTAGAACATCGATCAGATCAGCCTAGGAGGTCTAAGCTGAAACAACAAAGAAAGATCAGCTTAGACCAGATCAGCTCAGAGGAGAACAGATAAGGTATTCAGATCAGAGATAGAATCAGCACAGAGTCGATCAGCTTAGATCAGATAAGATCAAATGAGAACAAAAGCAGCTTTGTTAAGAAGATCAAAATATCTTAGAGCATAACAGAGAAGAACGAAGCAGCTTAGAGCAAGAACAAGAAATTGATAGGATCAATATGGCACGAAAACAGGCCTAGGAGTTTAGAAGGGGGGTTGAATGAACTCCTTGGTATTTTAAATTTTCGAAACCGTTTAAAACTATTTTTACAAGCACCGCTTAACTTAAGTCCGAGTTACCAGACTTAAGGTATCTCATTAAATGGCTGATTTCTCGGTTAACAAAAATTGTGCGGAAAGAAACCGATTAATCACTGAACAGTATAAACAATAAATAATGCGTAATGTAAAGAGTTAAGGGACAAGAAATTTTTTTCTGGAAGTTCGGATATGAATATCCTACGTCTCACCTTCTTCCTTTTTAGGAAGGATTCACTAGAAGCTTTGATGAATACAGTCCTTCTGCACACACCCGATCATCGAGTCTCGCTCAAGGTGAACTCCTAACAACACCACACACAAAGCAGACGCAACTGCTGAATGCAAGTAATGAATAATATGTTTTTCGAACTGCTTCACAAAGCCAGTTCGTTACAGACTCAATAGAATATGACAGTGAATACAAGATTTTGAGACTGTAAATCCTCTGGTTTCTAAACACAGAAACTCGATTCAACAAGGGTGAACCAGAGGATGACTCGAAGGTTTATCTAAGAATGATTGAATGAAGATTCTTCGAGTTGTGAGAGCTTCGAGAGATGGCTTCAAAATTCTATTAGCTCTAGAATGCTTGAGACTCAAAAATAGCAGAGTGACGGCAAGAGAATGATAGCCAAGTTAGTTCTTCAATTCAAAGTCTGATTATTTATACACTTCGCTCAACGGTCATTGAATTTCTCCAAAGGAAATAAAATCCCCTTTTTGAATCTCTGTAATTTGTACGCCGTCAATCCTGCTCCACTACATGGTAAATATGCACATCGTCAGAGCTAATTTGTTGATTTCCATTTCTGTGCAAACACCGAATAACACCCTCTGAAAATGTGTACTATTTATCCAAAATAGTACCGACGTTGCCTCCTTAATTCCAGGCAATTTTACGACTGTTGATCTTTTCCAATTTGAGTAATCGATTGTATTTGAATTACTTTGTTGCTTGCGCCTAAATTTCCTTCATCGTTGTTTATGATGTTGCGTCTGGAATATATTTGAAAGTATGCAACTGCTGATAGCCTTAACATGTGCGTTATTCCAGCGACTGAATTCTTGTATAACCCAACGATTGATTCCTAGCGCTAAGCCAAACACTGTCGTTTTAACTTATTCAAACGATGTAGTTTTGCTATTCGCTATCACCAGGTACCAACAACTGATTATAAAACCATTGTATACAACGTCTGAATACCCAAACGTCTGAAAGTCTGCGTCTGATATCAATACAACGACTGAATCTTCACTGTAGCTAACGACTGTATATGCAAATTACTTAGTTAGCGTCTGAATAACTGATCCACCGTAGCTTGCGACTGATTATGATTTTCACTGTAGCTTGCGACTGGATAACTGATCCACTGTAGCTTGCGTCTGAATATATATAAACTCAACGTCTGAATCAATATTCCCTGTGTCTGAATACCTAACGACTGGTTATACACTTCACTGTAGCTAACGACTGAATCTGCGAATCACTGTAGCCGTCGTCTGAATTGCCTGTCGACTGATACTCAACTACTGTTATCAACGTCTGAATGTCTAGATTTATCTTATCTTATTTTGTTATCACCAAAACTATAAATTTTATCCTAACAATTTCCCCCTTTTTGGTGATGACAAAACTTAGCAGCCGAGATATAAATGAGCAAAAGACATAAAATTGCACACGGACTGCTGAAATTCAAACTTGCATTAATTGGAAAATTGTACGTGAGATTTGTACAAAAGATCAACAATAATTCTCTCCTAACCAATCCTCAAAAGATCTACTGAAACTATCTTCTCCTCTTGTAAGATCCACTCCTATTCCCTCTGCTACTACCTTCACTGCCCCTTTCTCTGCGTCTATCAGCGTCAATAAGTCTGTCCACAATGCTTGTGGTTCTAACATTATCACCACCACCACCTATTTCCACTGCCTCTGTTTTGATCATCAGGTGGTGGTTGAGGACCTCGTCTGCTACCTTCCCCCTTTTTGTCTTTACCGCCCCTATTAATATAATTGACAAGCTCGCTCAACTGGTCGGTAAGAATATTGTGATTGGCCTGTGCCTGTGCCTGTGCCTGAAACTCCAGAATTTGGTGGGAGATAGATTCTTTGGTAGCCTCAAGATCCTTCCGAACATCAACCAAGCCGGTGGCAACAGCATCCACCTTAGCGTTTAGCTCTCTCACTGCCTTCTTAACATCCAGAAAATCAGCAGTGACAGAAGCACTGTTAGCCAGAACACTTTTCCTAAATTCATTGAAGCGCAGTGTTGGGAAATCATCAATAGTTCGGCCTTCTTGTCGTGCACCCTGAATTAAAGTTCTGAAAGCTTCGTATTGCTGCACCAGGGAATCACGAAGGCCCCTTTCAATTGTATGTAGCTTGGATAGAATACCACTTTGAGACTCATCAATACGCTCGGATAGGAAGGTCTGGAGATCAGCAAGTGAAGTAGAAAACTCGGTAGAACCAAGTGCTAATAATATCTGATTATCTGGAGTGGAATCCAAAGAAATATCATCTGCGTTAAAGCGCATCGGAGAATCAATGTGAGTTGGAGAGTCTGTTCACTGAACAAAATCTATCTGTACAACAGGATCAGAAACTGAAATAGATGGCATTGAAGAAGATTCTATATGTACACGGTTGTTCAGACTCTGCCTCATTGAAAGACTGAAAACAATCATGCTGCGGATATGGAGAATGATAAACTGTTGACCCATCAGAAGAAACTAAACCATCCTCTGCAATACTCTGTACATCGGAATGACTGAAATAACCAACAAAATTGTTAGAATCTATACCCTGCTGAACAATACTGCAAAAATGATTTGGTAGTTTCTCGAGAACATCTACAACAGAGCTGTGAATCACAATATTCCTGCAAATATTCACTGACCCAACTGGTAGTAGACTTCCAAGCAGATAAAATTGAATAACTTCCACACAGATTTCACCCAAAAGAATATGAATAGCCCTTGACATAGGTTCCCTCGAGTCAACGTCTTGGACTGGTTCAATAAGAACACAAAGCGGGGCAAGATCATCGATGTAGGGTCTTTGAGGCAACGCCTCCCAGTTCCTGGAGTTTACTGGGTTTGTGATAGGTCTCCTGTAGTCAACTCCTTCCAGTATAATCCACGACCCATCCACCATGATTTTTGATCGAATCCAGCACTTGGAAAGAATAGAGCGATGATTGTGAGGTATAAAGAAGCTCGATCAATGTTAGCGCCCTCAAACAGACTTGAACTGGACGGTCGTGTCCACTCCAGCTGGTGCTCGCTCATGTGCCTCAGCAGTTCTTTTAGGGCAGAGTGGTGAGCAGCAATCAGTAAATTCAATACTTTGAGATCAATTGCTGAAGTGGGAGTACCAGAGACAAAATTCTTCCGCCTGGCTTCTATAAAATTTCGGAGTAACAGTTCCCGATATTTGGCAATGATGAGAATCCTCCGCTGAATGGCAACAAAACTTGATTCTGTCTCTGCCCAAGAAAGAATCTGCCCTTCTTTGGCATATATGTCCTCTGATTGTAAAGTTGCCAACTTGCGTAAGCTGAAGGAACTAACAAAGACAGAGACATCCTCAATTACCTTTTCCCGCAACTGAACCAAAAACTCAATATCAGCACAAATCAGAGAAAAGATTTCTCGGGCCGGATTCCCCTGAACATGATCTTGAACTAAGATCCCCTTTCCTTTATCAGAAGCTGCAATCTGCGGTAGACTGGCCTTATATGGATCAACCTCTCTGAACTCAATCCACTGTCCAAACGTGATTTGAGTGATGTTTGGAGCAAGAGAATAAGGAAGAGATGCATTAGATGGTATTTGAGCCAGATGCTCCTCGATGGATAACAACTCATCATTAGTCGTTATTTCTTCTGCCACTGTTTCAGAACCGTGGGGCTGATCCCCTTCATCTGGAAATGATTGATCAGTTTGTTTATCAGCGATAATCTCCTCATCTGTATCACTTGATGTTGCTGCTGGTTCATCAATTTTACGGCCATATAATTTTTCATATGCAAGAGTGAACCAATTTTCCGATTCATCAGCTTTATCAGCTGTGTGCTCCCCAACATCAGATGGACCAACATCTTGATCTCCCTCAACTGCTTCGTCATCATCCTGAGTTGCAGTGATTAAGGCCAGTTGATCAAGCACTTGTTCAATCATTGTGTCAGCATCATCAGTTGTACCCACCACAGCTGGTTCAACAATACTTTCAACCACTGTATCATCATGAATACTGTCCTCTGCTCTCTCAACTTCTATTTCTTGTACACCAGTCGCAGCATCTGCAGCTGGTTGATCTTCAACACTAGCAAGTTCAACCTCTGCGGCTGGTTGTTCAGCAGTAGTTCCACCAACAATTGTCTCACTATCAACAATTTCAGCTGATTGTTCCTTAAAAATGTCATCATCATCACCCAGAATCAACATCCTTTTTCTTTGACCCTTAGTGGTTCTCTTCTTTTTCACAATGGGCTCATCAACTGAGGCAACAACGGTTCTTTTCTTAGGCGTAGCCATTGTCTTGGGTGCTTTCTTCACCCGGGGTACATCTGTTACGTCCTCTGCACCAACCTTTTCATTGATAACGACATACCTATGAACTGTCTTCGCTGTTAAAACCCTGGAGGCAGGAAATTCTCTGGATTCTCCCAACTCCAATCCTGGTACATTCTTCAAGATAACACAAATCTAGATTGCGAAACCCTTCGCCTGCCTAGAGCCTGGAGCTTCATTTCCTTCTTCAAACAACCAACCTTTTCATTGATAACGACATACCTATGAACTGTCTTCGCTGTTAAAACCCTGGAGGCAGGAAATTCTCTGGATTCTCCCAACTCCAATCCTGGTACATTCTTCAAGATAACACAAATCTAGATTGCGAAACCCTTCGCCTGCCTAGAGCCTGGAGCTTCATTTCCTTCTTCAAACAGGAAATGCTCACTTTCTTCTTGGAGTTAGAAAAGATGCTACGCGCATCCAACACCAGATTCATAGGCACCTCTGATAAATCTGTCAAACCCTCTGTCGGTAGATCAAACACCGCTGTAAACATCTCTTCAAAAATTTCAATCGTTGTTCCCCTGATGGTGCTGACCACCACTCCATCTCTCACTGAACTATTTTCGAAAAACTCGGTGAGGACAGTTTCGTAGAACACGGCGGGACACCCAAGAAAGTACTTTAACCCCGTCGCAATAAATGACTCAAACATTTGTACTAATCCAACATCGTCCATGCTGAAGATGGAGTCCAAGTCGACGTGAAGGCTGCTGCTAATCAAAGAAGATGCCATTATAGATAGTTTATTGAGTGCGAGAGTACCTGTGAATTAGTTGCAGAGAACACACGAAGAACACAAGAGAGCAAGATAGCAAGAGAATAATTTTTGCAAGGTAAGAGAAATCTGAACATTAAACGCCGTAAAATATTAGGAATTTGAAAAGTTACAGAATAGGAGACGGTGTAGATGTGACTGTAGGAATAATGACAAACCACATGTCAATCAACCGACGTCGCGTACAAATTTTGGAAATGATTTGAAAAGATTTTACCCGTACAGGGAAAAAGGTTAAAAATACATGCGCCATAATATATATAGTCACAACTGCTGCGGCTGGTTTAACAACCCACAGCTGATTTTAATGTATCGCAAGGGATAAACAGGATCTGATCACAAATAAGTGTCGACTTTGTATATGCAACGTGTGAGTGTATCTAGACGCAACATATTCAGAAGACTTCACACTTAACAATTCTGATCCTGGTTCCCCCTGCGACTGGTATTTTCCAACACAAGATGCTTCCCTCAGCTGAGAGTCTACTATTCCCCCTGAACAAAGAACTTGCAGCTGAGTTAGATAACGGCTGACAACCTGCAAAATATGTTAGCTCACAAACAATCAAGGCAGTTCAAGGAGAACTAATATGTTTCTAAAGTAAGAAAACTTAGCGTCTGGTAGAGGTTTGGTGAAGATGTCAGCGACTTGCTGCTCAGTCGACACGTACTCCAACCGGACGTCCTTCTTCAGCACGTGTTTCCTTATGAAATGGTGCCTTATGTCGATGTGCTTTGTTCTTGAATGCAGTACTGGATTCTGGGTGATCGCTATCGCACTGGTGTTGTCACAGAGAATAGGCGCTTCAGAAGCATCGATGCCATAGTCCTTCAGCTGATGTTGAATCCATAATATTTGAGCACAGCAGCTTCCAGCCGCTAGGTACTCTGCTTCAGCTGTTGACGTGGCGATTGACGTCTGCTTCTTACTGAACCAGGAGATTAGTCGATCCCCTAAAAATTGACAAGTTCCACTTGTGCTCCTGCGATCAATCCTGCATCCTGCGTAATCTGCATCACTATAACCTATTAGTTGAAAGCCTGAGTCTTTGGGATACCAAAGACCCACGTTGGAAGTACCCTTTAAATATTTCAATATTCGCTTTAAAGCTATGAAATGCGATTTCTTTGGCTCTGCTTGGAATCTAGCACACATACAGACAGCAAACATGATATCTGGTCTGCTAGCAGTTAAGTATAGCAAAGAGCCTATAATACCACGATACAATGATACCTCTATGGCAGATCCAGCTTCGTCTTTATCTAACTTTATCGAAGAGCTCATCGGGGTTGCAGCTGCTGCACAATTGTCCATGCCTAATTTCTTCAGCAGTTCTTTCGTATATTTCGCCTGGTTAATGAATATACCATTCTCCAGCTGTCTAACTTGTAAACCCAGAAAGAACGTCAGCTCCCCCATCATACTCATCTCGAATTTGTCCTGCATTAACTTGGAAGACTTCTTGCACAGTTTTGGGTTAGTTGACCCAAAAATAATGTCATCAACATATATTTGAACTAACAGAATATGGTCAGCTTTAACAAACTTAAATAATGTCTTATCCACTATGCCTATAGTGAAGTCGTGTTCGATTAAGAATTTTGACAAAGTATCATACCAAGCTCTAGGTGCTTGCTTCAACCCGTACAGAGCTTTATCTAGTTTGTAAACAAAATCTGGATGTGTATGACTTACGAAGCCAGGAGGTTGTGCAACATACACTTCCTCTGTTAAAACGCCATTAAGAAAGGCACTCTTAACTGTTAGAATAGATGCCCAACTAGCCAACTTGTTGTTAGAGTAGATGGCCAACTAGCCAACTTGTGGCGTGTGGGTTTATAGACTCTTGTATATGACAATCTTTATATATGATATTCGCATTTACTTATATGGAATTCTTTACTTTCATTGTGTGTATAATGATTAACAATTGCGTTGAGTAAAGACCTAGAATACACTAAAGTGTATGTTAGATGTGATAGTGGGTATGACGGCTATCATGAAACACATGAAATAGTCACTGTGTATTCTGAACATGTTCCTATTCGATTGCGCAACGGCACCCGTGTTGTCGCAGTACACCGGGACTGGACCAACTCCATTAGGAATGACGCCCAACTCTTGGACAAAATTCCTTATCCAAACGGACTCCTTAGCAGCAGCTGATGCTGCGATGTACTCGGCCTCAGTGGTTGAATCCGCGATGGTGTCTTGCTTGGAACTCTTCCAAGAGACAGCACCACCATTGAGCATGAATACAAATCCAGAGGTTGATTTCGAATCATCCACGTCACACTGGAAGCTAGAATCTGTGTAGCCTTTCAGTTTCAGTTCACCACCCCCATAGACCATGAAAATATTCTTAGTCCTTCATAAGTACTTAAGAATATCCTTCACAGCCTTCCAATGCATTTGGTCGGGGTTGGCCTGGTAGCGGCTCGTGACACTCAGAGCATGTGCGACATCCGGTCTAGTCGAGATCATGCCATACATAATACTACCTTTGCCGAGGCATATGGTACACGTGCCATACTCTCTATCTCCTCATCAGTCTTTGGACACATAGACTTAGATAGAGTGACCCCGTGGCACATAGGTAGGTGTCCTCTCTTGGACTCTTCCATTGAGAACCTCTTATGTATGGTATCGATGTAGGTAGCTTGGGTGAGTCCGAGCATCCGTTTAGATCTATCCCGATAGATCTGTATTCCAAGAATATAGGATGCTTCACCCATGTCCTTCATCGAAAATCTACTAGACAACCATACTTTAGTTGACTGCAGCATTCCTACATCATTCCCAATGAGTAGAATGTCATCGACAAAAAGTACGAGGAACGTCACAGCGCTTTTAACTACCTTCTTGTAAACACATGGCTCCTCGGGATTCTTGATGAAAGGACCGTACTGTACGCTAACCACGACCAACTGATTCTTGCAGGCACTATCAGTGATACCTAGGGGATCATGGGGCGATGTTGCTAGACGCTCTTACCATGATCCGATGGGCAAGTCCGGAATTGTGATTCCGGAGCCACAATGGTTGTGGGCTCACGGCTAGCTGTATCCCTGAACCATTGAGGGTCACACAAGTACTGGATTCGAGATTCCCTCACGGATACTCAGCTCAATGTGTTGAGCATACGAAGAGGGTTTTGGGGAGTGCGACTTCCCAAAAGTCAACAGAGGTCAAATCGTGATTTGCCGATGTTGAGGGGCAAAATGGTCATTTTGCACTGGGGTTCTGAAAAATGGTTTTTCATATCATAGTATTCAATTTTGGAAACTGAGTCGATCAGTCCGATCTGATCGGCGATCGGAGTTACGATGAGGTCTCGGTGATGGGGATGAACTGAATGTTCATCCGTTGGACCCAGGCCCGTTGGGCCGGTCCAAGTCCTCCACTTAGTCTATTTAATATAGACTTAGGAGACTTAATCAAACAGACAACTACAACCCTAACCCTAAAGCTTGAATAGCCGCCGCCCCCTCTCCTCAAGCCGCCGCCGCCGCCGCTTCGCCGGAATTTGTTCCGGCCAAATTTGACGAGGAGAATCCGTCCGCGCCTATCTCGTCAGGCCTTCTAGTGCAGGCTGACGAAGGAATCCCGTCTCCGGTCGTGGACCTGATTGACGATATCTACCGCCGCCTACCGTGAAGTGCCGTTTTATTTACGAAACCGGTCGGATCCAGGCACGAGTTGCCAGCAAGGTAGCAATCTTAAACGCCCTATGAATGTCATAGCATATTAGTTTTATCGTATTGATCGTCTCCCGGCCATGTTTTTGTTCTTCCGCTCCCGAATTAATAAAGAAAATTATTTCTGTTTCTATGCTTGATAGTGATGGATATTCTTGTATGTTTGCTAATTCGATTTGTAATATTTACAAGAATGAATGTTTGATCGGAATTGGGGAACGCGAAAACGATTTATACACCTTAAAATTAAAAGACGTTCCAACTCGCGATGTCGAAACACATACAACAAAAATTAAAAGGAAACACGATAACTTGAACCCAGCACAACTTTGGCACGCTAGGCTAGGTCACATTTCTCTAAGAAGGATGAACAAGTTAGTTAGGAGTGACATGTTTGATCGGTCAGACATTAACTCCCTACCAA
>KV010057.1:40818-75853 GCA_001598015.1 Dorcoceras hygrometricum
AAAATAGTAGAACTCGAAGAGGTTCGAGATCCAATCGAAGTACCTGGTGATTCTCCCGCACCTCCAGAGCCAATACCAGAAATGGTCGCACCTAGGAGATCCGAGAGGATTCCTAGGGCTTCTGAGAGATATGGTTTTCTCCTTGAAGATGATCAAGGTGATCAAGTTATTGGATCTGATCCAAGAACTTTCAAGGAGGCAATTTCCGATGCTGATTCTAATTTGTGGCTTGAAGCAATGCAGTCTGAGTTTGACTCAATGCATGCTAACCAAGTTTGGACTCTCGTTAGCCCTCCCGAAGGAATTGTTCCTATTGGGTGCAAATGGGTGTACAAGAGGAAACTTGGGCCTGATGGTAAGGTAATGACCTACAAGGCACGACTGGTCGCGAAAGGTTACACTCAAAGACAAGGTGTTGACTATGATGAAACCTTCTCGCCAGTCACAATGTTCAAGTCAATTAGAATCTTGTTAGCCATAGCCTCATGGTACGACTATGAGAAACAAAAACATGGCCGGGAGACGTGATCCGGATCCACCGCGGTTCCCAACAGTGGTATCAGAGCCAAGGTTTTCGGATCTGATCAATACAGTATTGCCTTATTGTATCTAACCTTTGAATTTCAGAATCGAAACGAAGAAAAATCGACATCGCACCGGCCACGGCGCCGCCGCGCATGGCGGCGCCTCATCATCCTCGCCGCGCGCACGATCGCGTGCGACGCCTGCGCGCTGGCCGCGCATGGCGCGCGACCGCTGGCCCTGTCCAGCGCATGGTGGCCGATCGAGTATCTCCGCCTGTCGTGCGATGTCGCGCCGCGTCGCGCTTGGATCTCGACCACTGGCCGGGTGACGATCAAGCAGCTCTGCGCAATCGTTGCGCTATGGCTGTGCGCCGCTTCGCGCATGTTTGCGCGAAGATGTTGCGCGGTGGCCGACCCGATATTGCGCCGCTGGAAGCTTGCTGGCCGACGATGGGCGTCGTTGTACGCCGCTGCTGGTCGACGCTCGATGCGCGCTGGCCGTGTGACGTTGCGCGCGGCCGTGCGTCACGCTTGGCGCGGAGTCGTGCGCTGCCGGCGCGATTTTTCGTGGTGGCGCCACCGTCGGCGGCCGCCGCTTTGGCGAAGCTCCGGCGATGTCTTGACGGCTGATTTCTTCTAGGGTTTTGTTCGGGCCTGTCCCGGGCAGCCCGTGAAATTTTCGGGTCGATATTCGATATCGGGCCCGTTTTGGTCGATTTTGAAATTTTAAGATTTTTGGGCCTAGAATTGTTTTAAGCCCAATTTGATACAATTAAAATTAGTAAAATTTGATTTTAATTATAAAATATGATTTTATAATGAAATTTGATTTTGTTGATTAAAATTTGATTTTATCGACAAAATACGATTTTATATAAAATGCGATTTTATAATTAAAATATGATTTTGCGATAAATAGTAGGATTATTTAATTTATGCATGTTAATTAGATTATCTGCATGATTGGGGTGATCGAGAGTCGTGCCCAATTTGTATAATTAAAATATGATTTTGCGATAAATAGTAGGATTATTTAATTTATGCATGTTAATTAGATTATCTGCATGATTGGGGTGATCGAGAGTCGTGCCCAATTTGTTAGGTGTATGCGATAGGTTTTTGTGATTCGGTTTGTAAATATTTTGATTATCATTTAAAGTGGGTCTATTTGTGGCCCATTCCCACCCCTTGATAAATGTATCCCTTGTATGTCATGGTTAATTTAATTGTAAATTACTAGATTTAGTGGGAGGACATCCGAAGACGGTGGACAATGACGATCAAGATATTGAAGACCGAAGATCTGTAAAACCGGAAAGCATTGTAATAGGATTGCATTGCATATTGCATCGGCCCTAGGATTGGACCCAGGTCCGTGACTGGCAACCACGGACCGCATAGCTCTCGCGATCGATCATCCCAATATCTTTATATATGTTGATATATAGTTTAATTGAATCCGCATGTTGCATGTTTTAAATTTGATTTAAAATAAATGCATGAGACCAAAGATTTTCAAAAATAAAATCCCTCGTTTTAAATATGATTTAAAACTTATATCAAGATAAAATGTTTATTCGATAAACCAAAGGGTATTTAAAATTGTTTAAATTTCCAGACCTTCCATCAACAATGGGTGTACGTCGATGCTACCCGTATACATGGCCCGGCTCAGATTATTGAGGGGGTCATGTATGCCGGAAAGCTGTCCACGCCATTGACAACTGTTGTGAGTCGGTGGGAACTCCCTTTAACGTTGGCTCATATTATTGGGGACGTTAAGGGGACCGTCCTTCACGACTCAGCATTGATGGGTCATCTTGACACGTGATAGTAAACGGCGTCATATCATTGGGCCCTTACTGGACGTGAGGTGAATACATGGAGGTTGCACCGGTTGCAATCGGAAACTACCTTTTGGGGGTCATGGATGGCTGATATTATTCGGGTCCATGATCGCTTGATTGGGCTCCGTGTACCCACTAAAGAAACCTGTTTTCTCGATTTCATTAGAGGGTGGTGAAATCGTTAAAATAGTGGGAGGGTAATTCATAAAACTTAATGACCATGTTTTATGTCTTAGCGTTTATTTTTATATAGTTAGTGATGCATGTCTGTTTCCTTTTCAGTATTACTGCTTATAAAATGGTTTCGATGAAAAACCCGCTCGCTGCTATTCTGGATAGCAACAGGTTCACCGGTCTGAACTACCAAGACTGGCTCCGCAACCTCAATCTTGTATTGGCTTCGGAGAAGCTCCTCTATACGATAAAGAAGTGCCCTCCAGAGGAAACCCCTGCCGATATCAGCCCTGAGGAGCTGATTACACTTAACCAATGGCGGTACGACGAGGTTAAAGCTCGATGCTATGTGATGGCATCGATGTCCAACGAAATGCAACGGCGCTTTGAGAAGACAAAGTATGCTTCTGCCATACTCTTTCATCTCAAGGAACTGTACGGGGAGAACTCTCGACATGAGAGGTTCACGGCTGTCAAGGAGCTGATGACGATCCGCATGCGCGATGGGACTTCGGTCCGCGAGCATGGGGTTCGTATGATTGGGCTCGTTGAAAAGCTGTCGGGCCTTGATATCGCACTTCCACACGAGCTGTCTGTGGATGTACTTCTCCTCTCACTACCCGCTGCATTTGACCCCTTTGTGGTCAACTTCAACATGAACAAGCTGGAAGCCACGCTTGAAGAGGTGGTTAACATGCTCGTAGTGTTTGAAGGGACCATAAAGAAGGACAAACCCATCCTCCTTCTGGGCTCTTCTTCCTCTGCGAAGAAGGGGCCCAGATGCAAGGGCAAGAAGCGTTATGCTCCTGCGAAGGAGGAAAAGTCCACCAAGAAGCCAAAGGCAAAGGTTTCTAAACCAAACAAGTCTGAGGATGTTTGCCACCACCCACAAGGCTGGGCATTGGAGGAGGAACTGCAAGGAGTACCTCGAGCAGTTGCGAACTGCGAAAGGTATGTTCTATATTGAAATAAATATGTCTCTTAATTCGACTTCTTGGGTACTTGATACCGGATGTGGATCTCATATCTGAAATGATTTGTAGGTGATGACAAGAAGCCGACGTCTTAGAGAGGGTGAGACCCACTTGAGGCTTGGCAATGGAGCAAGAGTTGCTGCTATAGCTATAGGAGATGTTTACTTATTTCTGTCTTCAAATTTTAAGTTGTTGTTGAAAGACGTTTTATTTGTTCCCGAATTAATAAAGAACATTATTTCTGTTTCTATGCTTGATAGAACTCCGTATGAGATATGTATGGGCAAACCACCCAAGTACTGATTTATGAGGATTTGGGGATGTCCTGTTTACGTGAAGCAGACAGTGGGAGATAAGCTGGATACGAGATCCATCTTATGCTACTTCATTGGGTATCCAAATAATTCCATTGGATACTACTTCTACTATCCCAGCGAAACAAAAGTGTTTGTTTCTAGGAATGCCACCTTTATGGAAAGGGAATTTCTACTTAATAGAAAGGGCAAGATAGGAACTCGAAGAGGTTCGAGATCCAATCGAAGTACCAGGTGAGTCTCCTGCACCTACAGAGCCAGTACCATAAATGATCGCACCTAGGAGATCCGAAAGGATTCCTAGAGCTCCTGAGAGATATGGTTTTCTCCTTGAAGATGATCAAGGTGATCAAGTTATTGGATCTGATCCAAGAACTTTCAAGGAGGCAATTTCCGATGCTGATTCTAACTTATGGCTTGAAGCAATGCAGTCTGAGTTTGACTCAATGCATGCTAACCAAGTTTGGACTCTTGTTAACCCTCCCGAAGGAATTGTTCCTATTGGGTGTAAATGGGTATACAAGAGGAAAATTGGGCCTGATGGTAAGGTAAACCTACAAGGCACGACTGGTCGCGAAAGGTTACACTCAAAGGCAAGGTGTTGACTATGATGAAACCTTCTCGCCAGTCGCAATGTTCAAGTCAATTAGAATCTTGTTAGCCATAGCCGCATGGTACGACTATGAGATATGGCAAATGGATGTGAAAACCGCATTCCTTAATGGAAACATTAAGGAATAGATCTATATGACGCAGCCTGAGGGTTTCACATCTATTGGAAGCGAGCATAAGGTACGCAAGCTTCAGAGATCGATCTACGGTCTCAAACAAGCATCACGAAGTTGGAACCTGAGATTCGATGAAATAATTAAGGAATTTGGTTTCATCAAGAATCCCGAGGAGCCATGCGTATACAAGAAGGTAGTTAAAAGCGCTGTGACGTTCCTCGTACTTTATGTTGATGACATTCTACTCATTGGGAATGATGTAGGAATGCTGCAATCGACTAAATTATGGTTGTCTAGTAGATTTTCGATGAAGGACATGGGTGAAGCATCCTGTATTCTTGGAATACAGATCTATCGGGATAGATCTAAACGGATGCTCAGACTCACCCAAGCTACCTACATCGATACCATACTTAAGAGGTTCTTGGAAGAGTCCAAGAGAGGACACCTATCTATGTGCCACGGGGTCACTCTATCTAAGTCTATGTGTCCAAAGACTGATGAGGAGATAGAGAGTATGGCATGTGTACCATATGCCTCGGCAATAGGTAGTATTATGTATGGCATGATCTCGACTAGACCGTATGTCGCATATGCTCTGAGTGTCACGAGCCGCTACCAGGCCAACCCCGGCCAATTGCATTGGAAGGCTGTGAAGGATATTCTTAAGTACTTACGAAGGACTAAGAATATGTTCATGGTATATGGGGGTGGTGAACTGAAACTGGAAGGCTACACTGATTCTAGCTTCCAGTGTGACGTGGATGATTCGAAATCAACCTCTGGATTTGTATTCATGCTCAATGGTGGTGCTGTCTCTTGGAAGAGTTCCAAGCAAGACACCATCGCGGATTCAACCACTGAGGCTGAGTACATTGCAGCATCAGCTGCTGCTAAGGAGGCCGTTTGGATAAGGAATTTCATCCAAGAGTTGAGCGTCATTCCTAATGGAGTTGGTCCAGTCCCGGTGTACTACAACAACACGGGTTCCGTTGCGCAAGCAAAGGAGCCTAGGTCTCACCAAAGATCCAAACACATACTGAGGAAATACCATATAATCCGGGATATTGTGGCTAGAGGTGACATAGCAGTTGAGAGAGTCGCCTCTTCGGACAACGTTGCTGATCCACATACGAAGCCCTTGCCTGGACCGTTGTTTGAAAAACATCGCGAAACAATGGGACTGCGTCTGATGAGTAGTTGGCTTTAGGGCAAGTGGGAGATTGTTAGAGTAGATGCCCAACTAGCCAACTTGTGGCGTGTGGGTTTATAGACTCTTGTATATGACAATCTTTATATATGATATTCGCATTTACTTATATGGCATTCTTTACTTTCATTGTGTGTATAATGATTAACAATTACGTTGAGTAAAGACCTAGAATACACTAAAGTGTATGTTAGATGTGATATTGGGTATGACGGCTATCATGAAACACATCTAATAGTCACTGTGTATTCTAAACATGTTCCTAGTCGATTGGGCCGTCAAAATGAGGATAAGGCCGCCCGAGTTCGAGACTAGTATCTGCGATGCGAAGTACCATGTTTCATTGGTAGGGAACATTGTGATTTTCTTAGCATGCAGATAGATAGTGACCTGGTGATCTATCGAACTACCCTCCTTCGGACTTTCCAAGTGGTTACCATTTGTCGAGTGGATAAGTCCGAGGTCTTGGTTGTAGTGATTAGTCCTCACGACTCGAAACGTCATTGAGACTGTACATGATAGGCGTCTCCCTTTGACCCGTTTTCCGACTCACTTGGGGTCATAAGGCGTCGGGATTGGGTGAGACCCCGATGCATGTAGGAGTCGATGCATCGTTGTCGAGGATTCACCGCTCGCAGACATGCGTGGATATCCTATGCTATCTGAGGGGATAATAGTGTATAAATCTCTTGCCAGAGTACTAGAAGTGTTTTAGGTAAATGTGTTTACCTAGTTACACTCGCGATGTCACTATTCGATCTCCAAGATGTATGCATAGCTATCGGATCTATAGCGACTCTCGATTTACCAATGGTCGTTGATCTGATCGAGATATATGGATTGAAAGGACCGTACCGTACGCTAACCACGACCAACTGGTTCTTGCAGGCACTATCAGTGATACCTAGGGGATCATGGGGCGATGTTGCTAGACGCTCTTACCATGATCCGATGGGCAAGTCCGGAATTGTGATTCCGGAGCCACAATGGTTGTGGGCCCACGGCTAGTTGTATCCATGAACCATTGAGGGTCACACAAGTACTGGATTCTAAATTCCCTCACGGATACTCAGCTCAATGTGTTGAGCATACGAAGAGGGTTTTGGGGAGTGCGACTTCCCAAAAGTCAACAGAGGTCAAATCGTGATGTGCCGATGTTGAGGGGCAAAATGGTCATTTTGCACTAGGGTTCTGAAATATGGTTTTTCATACCATAGTATTCAGTTTTGGAAACTGAGTCGATCGGTCCGATCTGATCGGCGATCGGAGTTACGACGAAGTCTCGGTGATGGGGATGAACTGAATGTTCATCCGTTGGACCCGGGCCCGTTGGGCCGGTCCAAGTCCTCCACTTAGTCTATTTAATATAGACTTAGGAGACTTAATCCTACACATAACTACAACCCTAACCCTAAAGCTTGAATAGCCGCCGCCCCCTCTCCTCAAGCCTCGCCGCCGCCGCCGCCTCCGCCGCTTCGCCGGAATTTGTTCCGGCCAAATTTGACGAGGAGAATCCATCCGCGCCGATCTCGTCAGGCCTTCTAGTGCAGGCTGACGAAGGAATCCCATCTCTGGTCATGGACCTGATTGACGATATCTACCGCCGCCTATCGTGAAGTGCCGTTTTCTTTAGGAAACCGGTCGGAGCCAGGCACGAGTTGCCAGCAAGGTAGCAATCTTAAACGCCCTATGAATGTCATAGCATGTTAGTTTTATCGTATTGATCGTCTCCCGGCCATGTTTTTGTTCTTCCGCTGCCTCGCCGGGAGGCGTGATCCAGATCCACCGCGGTTCCCAACACTTGTGGCGTGTGGGTTTTATAGACTCTTGTATATGACAATCTTTATTTATGAAATACGCATTTATTTATGGCATTTTTTATTTTCATTATGTTATATAATGTTTACAATTGTGTTGGATAAAGACCTAGAATGCACCATAGTGTATGTTAGATGTGATAGTGGATATGATGGCTATCATGAAATACATCTAATAGTCACTATGCATTCTAAATTCGTTCCTAGTCGATTTGGCCGTCAAAATGAGGATAAGGCCGCCCGAGCTTGAGACTAGCATCTGCGATGTGAAGTACCATGTTTCATTGGTAGGGAACATTGTGATGTTCTGAGCATGCAGATGGATAGTGACCTGGTGATCTATCGAACTACCCTCGTTCGGACTTTCCAAGTGGTTACCATTTGTCTAGTGGATAAGTCCGAGGTCTTGGTTGTACTGATTAGTCCTCACTACTCGAAACGTCATTGAGACTCTACATGATAGGCGCCTCACTTTGACCTGTTTGCCGAATCACTTGGGGTCATTAGGCGGCAGGATTGGGTGAGGTCCCGATGCATGTAGGAGTCGATGCTTCGTTGTCGAGGATTCACCGCTCGCTCTCATGCGTGGATATCCTATGCTTAGTCCTCACTACTCGAAACGTCATTGAGACTCTACATGATAGGCGCCTCACTTTGACCCGTTTGCCGAATCACTTGGGGTCATTAGGCGGCAGGATTGGGTGAGGTCCCGATGCATGTAGGAGTCGATGCTTCGTTGTCGAGGATTCACCGCTCGCTTTCATGCGTGGATATCCTATGCTATCTAAGGGGATAATAGTGTATGAATCTCTGGCCAGAGTACTGGATGTGTTTTAGGTAAATGGGTTTACCTAGTTACACTCGCGATGTCACTATTTGATCTCCAAGATGTATGCATAGCTATCGGATTTCTAGCGACTCTCGATTTACCAATGGTCGTTGATCTGATCGGGATATATGTGTTGAAAGGACCGTACTGTACGCTAACCACGACCAACTGGTTCTTGCAGGCACTATCAGTGATACCTAGGGGATCATGGGGCGATGTTTCTAGGCGCTTTACCATGATCCGATGGGCAAGTCCGAAATTGTGATTTTGGAGCCGCAATGATTGTGGGCCAACGGCTAGCTGTATCCCTGAACCATTGAGGGTCACACAAGTACTGGATTCATGATTCCCGCATGGAAACTGAGCTCAATGTGTTGAGCATAGAAAGGGGATTTTAGGGAGTGCGACTTCCTAAAAGTCAACAGGGGTCAATTTTCGATTTCCCACTGTTGAGGGGCAAAACCGTCATTTTGGACTAGGTATCTGAAAAATTGTTTTTCGCATCATAATATTCAGTTTTGGAAACTGAGTCGATCGGTCCGATCTGATCGTCGATCGGAGTTATGATGAAACCGTGGTGATTTAAATGAACCGAATGTTCATATGGACTTGGGCCTGACCCAAGTCCAATTGGGCCGGTTCAAGCCCATGAACCATCTTTAATTAGTAGAGATGGTCTAGGGCTAAACAATGAATCATTCAATCAAACCCTAGCCTCCAAGCTCCAAAACCGCCGCCCCTCCTCCCAAACCTCACGCACGGCCGCCGCCCACCGCCGCGCCTCCGCCGCACCGCCGCCGTCACTTCGTCGTGTGATCGGACTTGTTTCGATCACCGCGACGAGGAGTTTCCGTCCGTGCTAGAATTCGTCAGTCCTTCTAGTGCAGGCTAACGAAGGTGTCTTGATTCCGGTCGTGGACCTGATTAGGAGGATCTACCGCCGCCTACAATTCAAGAGCCAGATTTCCTTGCGAATTCTGGTTGGAGCCAGGCGCCTAGACGCCAGTAAGGTAACGATTCTATGAACGCCCTATGAATGTTTATAGGATTGTTTTAATGTATTGAACGTTTCTCGGGCAATATTTTGAAACTTCCGCTGCACCCCGGGAAACGGGATCCGGATCCGCCATTGTCGACAACATTAACATCCATATGAAAGACTTTAAAGTCTTTGAATACAGCATATGCAAGAAACATGCGAATGGCTTCTAATCTAGGTACTGGTGCGAAGGTCTAATCAAAATCTATGCCTTCCATTTGCCTAAATCCTTGCGCTACCAGCCTAGCTTTATTTCTAGTTACTATGCCATCTTCATTTAGTTTGTTCCTAAAGACCCACCTAGTTCCTATGATTGAATGGTTAGAAGGTCTAGGTACAAGTGTCCAAACATTTTTGCGCTTAAATTGATTAAGTTCTTCTTGTTTTGCTTCTATCCAGCTGGGGTCAGCTAAGGCCTCATCTATCTGCTTAGGCTCTATATGCGAGATAAATTCGGAATCAAAATGATCATGCATTAGCTGGCCTCGTGTGCGAACAGGGATTCGAAATTACCTATGACTTGCTCGGGTGGATGATTTTTATTCCACCGGAGATCAAGTCCAATTGGATTTGCTCTTTGTTCCCCCTGCGTTGCTGGCTGGGTAACAACTGGATCAGCTGACGCCAATTGATGTTTGTCATTGTTAGGTTGTGCGTCTAATTCCAGTTGATGATCACTTGCGACTGGGTGTCCAGACGTTGGTCTTAATATCGAATGATATGATGTGCTCGCGCCTTGTTGTCCAGCTTGTGGTGAAGAAACCAATTGATAATTTGTGCTAGCAGCTGGTACTTCAGACGTTGGTCTTGAAACCAATGGAGAAGCGCTTGCGACTGGTTGCGCAACGTCTGGTTTATCAACGTCTGTTGGAGCAACATCTGATTGATCATCATCTGGTTGAACATTTGTCGCTATACCTCTAGCAGCTGTTACACTTGGGAAGATCTGACCCTGTATTGAATCATTGTTAATTAAATCAATGACTACTGGGTTACCTGTCAGATCTTGTTGTGCAATGTTGTGCGATGTGTCCACTGCTGGTTGTTCCTCAGCTGAATATATTTGTGGCACATCGTCGTCTGATTCTTCAAGTCTTGTTGACTCCAGACATGAACACAAATCATGTAGGCTTGCAGCTGAATTTGATTTGAAGCTGGTTTCATAAACACTACGTGTGCTGATTCCTCAACTGTCAAGCTTCGATTGTTGAAAACACGATACGCTTTGCTCACAGCTGAATAACCTAGGAAGATACCTGCATCAGATTTAGGTTCAAAGGCTGTTAGATGCTTCTTGCCATTATTATGAATGAAACATTTACACCCAAATACCCTGAAGTAAGAAATATTAGGTTTCTTACCATGGCAGATCTCATATGGGGTTTTATCATGCATCCTATTAATCATCGATCTGTTTTGGGTATAACACGCTGTGTTAACTGCTTCTTTCCAGAATTTTTGTGAAATCCCGGAATATGCAATCATAGACCTAACAGCTTCTTTTAAAGTGCGGTTTCTCCTTTCAGCTAACCCGTTTTGCTGAGGAGTTCTAGCTGCTGAGAGCTCATGCTTTATCCCCATGTCTTCCAGATATGAAGTTAATTTAAAATTTAGAAACTCAGTACCGCGATCAATTCTTATTCGGTTGACTAAACAAGATCTTTCTTTTAGTAAACGTTTTAAAAGACGTATCAGCTGGTCGGCGGTTTCAGATTTTGCTTTTAAAAACAACACCCAAGTATATTTTGTAAAATCATCAACAACTGCAAGGGTGTAATTTGTTCCCCCTAAGCTCGTTACTGAAATAGGACCAAAATGATCCATATGCAAGAGCTCAAGGCAACGGGTAGAACGTTTTTCGCCTTTATTTTTGAAAGTCGATTTAATTTGCTTACCCAGCTGACATGTTGCACAGATCTTATCCTTAGAAAAACTAATTTTTGGCAGACCAGAAACCATATCATGTTGACTCAATTTAGCAAGTGTTTTGAATGCAAGATGATTCATTCTTTGATGCCACAACTAGCTCTTGGAAGAACCAGCTGCAAGGCACAAATGCTCAGATTCCAGCCGATCTAACCAATTGATTATGTAGGTATTCCCGGAACGTTTGCCTACCAATACAGTCAGACCACTTGGACTCTGAACCGTGCATGTGTGTTGCTGAATCTGGACTGTATAACCTTTGTCACACAGCTGACTAATGCTAATCAAGTTATAACGAAGGTTATCAACAACTAGGACGTATGAGATAGAGCTGTTGTAACGCCCCAAAATCCATAGGACCACATTTGAAGCATATATTGATGTTTTTATGGATCTGCTTGCCTGTATGTTTAAGATATGTTGAAGTTCATGTTTAAAATAATTTACGCATGATTAAGGAAAGAAAGATAGGGTTCAAAATGATATTTTTATGCTTCCAAATGTTTTCCAGAAAGATTATGATGTTTAAAAAGTACTGAGTGTTGGCATACGGTGGCGGATCCGGATCCCACTTCCCGGGGGCGCAGCGGAAATCAAAAATAGCCCCAGAAAGCATTCAATACATCAATAACAATCTACAAACATACATAGGGTGTTCATAGATTTGTTACCTTGCTGGCGTCTAGGCGCCTGGCTCCAACCAGAAATCACAGGGAAAATCTGGCTCTTCTCGGTAGGCGGCGGTAGATCCTAAAATCAGGTCCACGACCGGATTCAATCTTCCTCCATCAATCTACACTAGAAGACTTGACGGATTTTATCATGGACGGAATCTCCTCGTCGCGGAGATCGAAACAAGTCCGATCAAGAAGCGGGCGGAGGACGGCGGACGACGGCGGCACACGGCGGCGCAAGGCGGCGGCCGGCGGCGTGCGTGAGGTTGTGGAGAGGGGGCGGCCGAGAGTGTATATGGAGGCTAGGGTTTTAGTTATAAGTCTAGTGATTAAAAACCCTAATCAAACATTAGTATATATTAAATATACATGGGCTTGAACCGGCCCATTGGACTTGGGTCAGGCCCAAGTCCATATGAACATTCGGTTCATTTAAATCACTGAGATTTCATCATTGCTCCGATCGACGATCAGATCGGACCGATCGATTCAGTTTCCAAAACTGAATATTATGATGCGAAAAACAATTTTTCAGATACCTAGTCCAAAATGACAGTTTTGCCCCTCAACAGTGGGAAATCGTAATTTGACCCCTGTTGTCTTTTAGGAAGTCGCACTCCCCAAAATCCTCCTCAAGTGCTCAACACATTGAGCTCAGTTTCCGTGCGGGAATCATGAATCCTGTACTTGTGTGATCCTCAATGGTTCAGGGATACAACTAGCCGCGGGCCCACAACCATTGTGGCTCCGAAATCACAATTTCGGACTTGCCCATCGGATCATGGTAAAGCGCCTAGCAACATCGCCCCATGATCCCCTAGGTATCACTGATAGTGCCTGCAAGAACCAGTTGGTCGTGGTTAGCGTACAGTACGGTCCTTTCAACACATATATCCCGATCAGATCAACGACCATTGGTAAATCGAGAGTCGCTAGAGATCCGATAACGCGCCTAGCAACATCGCCCCATGATCCCCTAGGTATCACTGATAGTGCCTGCAAGAACCAGTTGGTCGTGGTTAGCGTACAGTACGGTCCTTTCAACACATATATCCCGATCAGATCAACGACCATTGGTAAATCGAGAGTCGCTAGAGATCCGATAACTATGCATACATCTTGGAGATCGAATAGTGACATCGCGAGTGTTACTAGGTAAACCCATTTACCTAAAACACTTCTAGTACTCTGGCCAGAGATTTATACACTATTATCTCCTCAGATAGCATAGGATATCCACGCATGTAAGCGAGCGATGAATCCTCGACAACGAAGCATCGACTCCTACATGCATCGGGACCTCACCCAATCCCGCCGCCTAATGACCCCAAGTGAGTCGGCAAATGGGTCAAAGTGAGACGCCTATCATGTAGAGCCTCAATGACGTTTCGAGTAGTGAGGACTAATCAGTACAACCAAGACCTCGGACTTATCCACTCGACAAATGGTAACCACTTGGAAAGTCCGAACGAGGTTAGTTCGATAGATCACCAAGTCACTATCCATCTGCATGCTCAGAACATCACAATGTTCCCTACCAATGAAACATGGTACTTCGCATCGCAGATGCTAGTCTCAAGCTCGGGCGGCCTTATCCTCATTTTGACGGCCCAATCGACTAGGAACGAATTCAGAATGCACAGTGACTATTAGATGTGTTTCATGATAGCCATCATATCCACTATCACATCTAACATACATTATGGTGCATTCTAGGTCTTTATTCAACGCAATTGTTAACATTATATAACATAATGAAAATAAATAATGCCATAAATAAATGCGTATTTCATAAATAAATATTGTCATATACAAGAGTCTATAAAACCCACACGCCACAAGTTGGCTAGTTGGGCATCTACTCTAACACTGAGGATTCGAGTTTATTACTAGAATGTTTATGAATGTTCTTCCTTACAGTAATTATAATATCAGAATTTGATAACGATGTAATCAGTAGTTGCTAGTTGAATCATTATAAAGTATGGTTTGATAGGCAACGGTTGATAGCATAGTTGTTGTTTTGATGTTATAATATAAAGCCAAATTTCAGCATCTGTGTTGTTTTCATAAATTCCAGTTGATGCACTGTTCACCAGCAGATGCATTTTAGTTGATTAAATTCAGCAGTTGCATTGTTTTCGTAAAACCAGCAGATGTACTGTTCATTTCAGCTGGTATTAGTCTTGCAACTGGTACTGTTCACCGCGTCTGGATTTCTATTCCTTGCGGATGTTTACTGTACCAACGACATCGTTTTATACCTATTCCTTGCGACTGGTCTCATGTTTGTTAGCACTCTTTCTTACGGCTGGTTGATGCGCTAACGACGTCGTTTCCCTTAAGTTACAAAATGTCAGCAGATAGTCTTACGTCATCATATCTGTTACTTACTTCAACGACATCGTTTCAATAAATACAATTGTTCCTAGTAAAAGATCTTGCAGCTAGTTCCTATCTTGCAGCTGGTTCCTATTCATTGCGACTGGTCTCATTTCAATGTTATGTTTCCTAAAGTCGAATTCGATACTCAGTAAAGTTTTAAAAATGGGAAGCGAGAGTTTTAAATGATGGAACCCGATGATGTTTAAGAAATTTCAAATAAAGAAAGGATGATAATGGAACCAAAGTTTATTTTAAGATTATGGCATAGATAGTTGACGATCATCAAGGAGAAGGGTGAGCAGTTGTCTAGATGTCGACTGCCATTTCATATGAGCTATATGCTAAAACAGATATCGGAAGTCATTTTGATCAAAGTGCAACACGGACCATGAGGAGCTTATATGCCATAAATCTAAAGAAAAGATATTGATAATGAGATCTGGGCTATTATCCCCTGTCTCCACGTTTAAAGAAATAATTATTTATGAAACGTGTATGTATTGGTCAGATGTCTACCTGCGTATTTAAACTTGTTACTATTCAGGTTTTATACTGAGCCTTTAGGCTCACTAGCTTTTAAAATGGTGCAGGTGTGACAGCTGGAGAACGAACAGAAGGTGAAACTTGAAATCAGTTGCTGGGTGGTGTGTGTTTGTCAAAGTCCAGCGTTTTCCGTGTCATAGTTGATGATTATTTTGTTTAGAATGTACTGTATTAGATCAGTGGCAACGGTTGTATATTTACATAGAATAGCAGCTGTTGTAAATCGCAATTGCAATTATCAATGAAAACTGTTTTCCGCAAATGTCTTCAGTAGTTGGTGCGCAAATAAGTATCTGCTAGTCTTTGAGTTGTCTTGTGTTTCGATTTCTTTTAAGTTATAAGAAATACAGCTTATAACAAATTATCCTTTAGCCCTTCCTTTATTTCAAAAATTTTTATTTACCCCAATTCGTGATTCCCATGGGTTCGGGCGTCACAGCTGTTACCGTGGATAAGCTTACCCTTACCCACAGTGTTACCGTATGCGTTATCACCAAAGACTATCTTTGCGCCTTTGTGTGGAATGACGTCTAATAGCAGCTTTCGATTTCCTTTCATATGTCTTGCACAGCCGCTGTCCAGGTACCACAAGTTTGATACATCAGATGGTTCGTACCTGTTATCCTGCAATCATAAAACCAGCTTTTGGTACCCAATTTTACTTGGGTCCAGATCGGATTACCCCTTTCAGGACCCATACTTGAATTACCTTAACAGTTTTTCCAGTATAAGTGTCCGTGAGGGTCTGTGCATAATTACAGTGAGATCTATTGAGTTTTGATTTCATATTCTGACCACTTAGATCTCTCCTCGGCTGAGCCTTTGTCCAACCAGATTTTTCCTTCCTTGAATTATGCCTCGGCTGGTTGGGAACAAAAGACTTGGAACCAGCTGTCGCTTTATCCTTGTTCAGCTTGTTCTTTAGCCAGCTGGGCTTGGAATTCTCAGGTCTTTGAAAACCGATACAAGCTTTTCCATTATCTTTCAACTTGGGAGAGTTCTGGTCATCAAATGTGACGGCGACAATGGCGGATCCGGATCCCGTTTCGCGGGGGCGCAGCGGAAATAAAAAATTGCCCCGAGAAACGTTCAATACATTCAAATACAATTCTATAAACATTCATAAGGTGTTCATAGAATCGTTACCTTGCTGGAGTCTAGGCGCCTGGCTCCGACCAGTTTCACGAGGAAACCGGGACTTCAAACGGTAGGCGGCAGTAGATCTTCAATCAGGTCCACGACCGGAAACAAGCTTCCTCCGTCAATCTGCACTATAAGATCTGACGGATTCTAGCACGGACGGAAACTTCTCGTCGCGGTGATCGAAACAAGTCCGATCACACGACGAACGGACGGCGGCGGCCGTGCGTGAGGTTTGAGAGGAGGGGCAGCGGTTTTGGAGCTTGGAGGCTAGGTTTTAGTGTTGTTAATTGCATGATTAAAGCCCTAGTCGAATACTAGTATATAACAAATATACATGGGCTTGAACCAGCCCATTGGACTTGGGTCAGGCCCAAGTCCATATGAACATTCGGTTCATTTAAATCACTACGGTTTCATCATAACTCCGATCGACAATCAGATCGGACCGATTGATTCAGTTTCCAAAACTGAACATTATGATGTGAAAAACAATTTTTCAGATTACCTAGTCCAAAATGACAGTTTTGCCCCTCAACTTTGGGAAATCGCAATTTGACCCTTGTTGACTTTTAGGAAGTCGCACTCCCTAAAATTCTCCTCATATGCTGAACACATTGAGCTCAGTTTCCGTGCGGGAATCATGAATCCAGTACTTGTGTGACCCTCAATGGTTCAGGAATACAGCTAGCCGTGGGCCCACAACCATTGTGACTCCGAAATCACAATTTCGGACTTGCCCAACGGATCATGGTAAAGCGCCTAGCAACATCGCCCCATGATCCCCTAGGTATCACTGATAGTGCCTGCAAGAACCATTTGGTCATGGTTAGCACAGTACGGTCCTTTCAACACATATATCCCGATCAGATCAACGACCATTGGTAAATCGAGAGTCGCCAGAGATCCGATAGCTATGCATACATCTTGGATATCGCATAGTGACATCACGAGTGTTACTAGGCAAACCCATTTACCTAAAACACATTCATTACTCTGGCCAGAGTTTTATACACTATTATCCCTTCAGATAAAATAGGATATCCATGCGTTAAAGCGAGCGGTGAATCCTCGACAACGAAGCATCGACTACTACATGCATCGGGGCTTAACCCAATCCCGCCACCTAATGACCCCAAGTGAGTCGGTAAACGGGTCAAAGTGAGGCGCCTATCATATAGAGTCTCAATGACGTTTCGAGTAGTGAGGACTAATCAGTACAACCAAGACCTCGGACTTATCCACTCGACAAATGGTAACCACTTGGAAAGTTCGAACGAGGGTAGTTCGATAGATCACCAGGTCACTATCCATCTGCATGCTCAGAACATCACAATGTTCCCTACCAATGAAACATGGTACATCGCATTGCAGATGCTAGTCTCAAGCTCGGGCGGCCTTATCCTCATTTTGACGGCCAAATCGACTAGGAAAGAATTCAGAATGCACAGTGACCATTAGATGTGTTTCATGATAGCTATCATATCCACTATCACATCTAACATACACTATGGTGCATTCTAGGTCTTTATCCAACACAATTGTTAACATTATATAACATAATGAAAATAAAGAATTCCATAAATGAATGCGTATTTCATAAATAAAGATTGTCATATACAAGAGTCTATAAAACCCACACGCCACAAGTTGGCTTGTTGGACATCTACTCTAACAATCTCCCACTTGCCCTATAGCCAACTACTCATCAGACGCAGTCCCATTGTTTCGCGATGTTTTTCAAACAACGGTCCTGGAAAGGGCTTCGTAAGTGGATCAACAACGTTGTCCGCAGAGGCGACTCTCTCAACTGCTATGTCACCTCTAGCCACAATATCCCGGATTATGTGGTATTTCCTCAGTATATGTTTGGATCTTTGGTGAGACCTAGGCTCCTTTGCTTGCGCAACGGCACCCATGTTGTCGCAGTACACCGGGACTGGACCAAATCCATCAGGAATGACGCCCAACTCTTGGACGAAATTCCTTATCCAAACGGCCTCCTTAACAGCAGCTGATGCTGCAATGTACTCAGCCTCAGTGGTTGAATCCGCGATGGTGTCTTGCTTGGAACTCTTCCAAGAGACAGCACCACCATTGAGCATGAATACAAATCCAGAGGTTGATTTCGAATCATCCACGTAACACTGGAAGCTAGAATCAGTGTAGCCTTCCAGTTTCAGCTCACCACCCCCTTAGTTGACTGCAGCATTCCTACATCATTCCCAATTAGTAGAATGTCATCAACATAAAGTACGAGGAATGTCACAGCGCTTTTAACTACCTTCTTATATACACATTTCTCCTCGGGATTCTTGATGAAACCAAATTCCTTAATTGTTTCATCGAATCTCAGGTTCCAACTTCTCGATGCTTGTTTGAGACCGTAGATCGATCTCTGAAGCTTGCATACCTTATGCTCACTTCCTACAGATGTGAAACCCTCAGGCTGCATCATATAGATCTCTTCCTTAATGTTTCCATTAAGGAACACAGTTTTCACATCCATTTTCCATATCTCATAGTCGTACCACGCGGCTATGGCAAGTAAGATTCTAATTGACTTGAACATTGAGACCGGTGAGAAGGTTTCATCATAGTCAACACCTTGCCTTTGAGTGTAACCTTTTGCGACCAGTCGTGCCTTGTAGGTCAATACCTTACCATCAGGCCCAAGTTTCCTCTTGTATATCCATTTACACCCAATAGGAACAATTCCTTCAGGAGGATTAACAAGAGTCCAAACTTGGTTCGCATGCATCGAGTCAATCTCAGATTGCATTGCTTCAACCCACAAATTAGAATCAGCATCGGAAATTGCCTCCTTGAAAGTTCTTGGATCACATCCAACAACTTGATCACCTTGATCATCTTGAAGGAGGAAACCATATCTTTCAGGAGCCCTAGGAACCCTTTCGGATCTCCTTGTGAGACCTGAATTGTATTAAGGATTACTTGTTGAATTGATCAGGTTTTAGTGATTGCTGATGATTCAGATTTAATTTTGAATGATTGGGTTGCATTTTGGGTCGTAAATCACATTTTAGACCATTCTGAGAATTTTCGTGTTTTTGAGTTTTTTGTGGTGAAAGCTGGTCGATGATAAATCCTGCAGTAGCGTGTTTTGGCACGAGAATCCTAAACGCCGTCGTTTTAAGTGAAAGCTGGTTTCATTTGTGTCAAGCGAGAGCTGGTAACGCTTGAAATACCAGTCGTTGGTTTAGTGTATTTGTATCGCGTTGGATACGGTGTCGTTTGGATAAGTTAGAGCAGCGTCGTTTTGGTGTAGCACGAGAGAAAACATCGTCGTTTGGAGGTTGCGACTGGTTGTCTAGCTACGAGGGATTTGTACGCTATTGTAGCTCGCGTCTGGGTTCCTGTAGCTTGCTGCTGGTATTGCGCGAGAGCTAGCGACTGGATGACGTCAGTTGTGCGACACCGTTTTGTTTAGTTGCAACGCTGCGTTTTATTTGTTGCGGCTGGTACCAGCTATTGGAGATTTCCCGTGAGGTTTAAACCAGTCGTCTGGTTGTCCAGCTTTTGGTTGAGAACCAGCCGTAGGTAGTGTTCTACGACGTCGTTTTGTTTAACGTGATTTGGGATTTCAGCAGCTGGTTTGGTTGCTTCTGCTGGTTGTATTTGTTGTTGGTTCCTGCTGGTTTTGTCTGTGGATGTTTTAACCAGCTTTTGTGAGATTTATATAAGGAAGACTTGGTCTTCGATTTCACGCATTTGAATCCCATACTTAGAATATTTTCCAGCCTTTCGTTTTCTGTTTCTCAACCCTAGAGTACTGTTCACTGTGAACTTCTCCGGTGAATTCCCGTCGATTCCGGCCTTTGTTTTGGACAATTGAGGTAGCGTTGGACTCCTCTTGCGAAGCTCTATTGTTCCCTATCACTCTTGGAGGCTAGCGTTCGTTGGAGAGGAATCACGAAGCTGCTATCTTCGGCAGTGTGTTTGTGCGCGCAGGTAGCTTTTGAGTTTAAGCTTTGAGATCTCGTTTCTAGTTGAGAATTAGCTTCCATTGATTTGCTTTGATAGTATTTGAGTTTGTTGAGCGTGGCTCCCAGCCGTGAGCTTTATGCGTTAGCCGTGAGTTTTGGGTTGATGATTCCCTGTATCTTGCGTATGTTCTACAGGTTGGAATCAGTATTCTCAGGCCTTGTTTTGTGGTAATTTTTGCCAAAAGTATAAGGTACGGATTTGAGCTTGATATTGTTGGGAATTGGCGTGAGAATGAATGCTAGATGGCTGTTTTGTATTGAGGTGGATGTTGCTGTGTGCATACGTGATTTCTGTTGATCGCTTAGTTGCCCTGTTACGCATACACGCATTTTCCATATTGCATTCATATTGTTATTACAGCCATTGTTTGTATCTTGTATTGCTGTTGTTGATTCGTACCAAGATGCGAGGGCGAGCGGCGATACCGCACTCTCATCTCCCTACCGGGATCGTTAGCCACCATGCGCCGAGTGGTTAACTACCACAGTTCATGGGTGAGGCAACGGCAGGTTGAGTTGTTTGATGCATCTGGTATTCGGGTGTTGATCACGGCGAGTGGCTCATTACCACACTGTGAACACACCTCGTGGCCACTGTTATTGCAGATTCTTGGAGCTGTGCTTGAGTTCCTTATCTCCCTTGTTGGTGTAGCCTTCCGTTGTTATCCGGTGTCTCATGCATATCATCTGCATTTTATCTTATGCATTCTTTTAGCTTTATCTGTTGCTCTCCGTACTGGGGTTTGACCCTATGTCCCTGTGGGGCTTGGTTCGTTTCTTTGTTTGTGTTGTTTCCAGGAAACCTAGGTTTTACAGCTGGTCGAGGCTTTAACCCAGCTGGTGGTGCCCCAGGTGGTGGCTAGCGTGTCCCAGTTGCATATAGTATACTTATATATATGTATTAGTTAGCCAAGGGGATGCCCTGCGCTTCGTCGTTGTACCCCGTAGTGGAGTCTGATACATGTTTTGATTTGTGTATGCTTTATTGTTGGTTGTTTTATGAACTGAGATATATTTTGAGTATTGCCTATTTTAAATTATATCGTTTTAAGCCGTCAGGCCTAAATGCGAAAATTTTACCCGCTTTTTGTTAAGCTTCCGCATGTGTTTATATGTTTTTACCTGTTGTGAGCACGAGGCCTGACACTCCTAGGCGCGACCATTTCTGGTACTGGCTCTGGAGGTGCGGGAGATTCACTTGGTACTTCAGTTTGTTCTTGAACTTTTTCGAGATCTACTATTTTGCCCTTTCTATCAAGTAGAAATTCCCTTTCCATAAAGGTGGCATTTCTAGAAAGAAACACTTTTATTTCACTTGGATAGTAGAAGTAGTATCCAATGGAATTCTTTGGATACCCAATGAAGTAGCATAAGATGGATCTTGTATCCAGCTTATCTCCCACTGTCTGCTTCACGTAAGCAGGACATCCCCAAATCCTCATGTATGAGTATTTTGGTGGTTTGCCCATCCATATCTCATATGGAGTTTTATCCACTGCCTTGGTGTGGACATTGTTCAACAACACTACCGCCGTTTCGAGCGCATAGCCCCAAAACGAGGTAGGAAGCTCAGTGAAGCTCATCATAGATCGAACCATGTCCATCAAGGTTCGATACTCCGCTACACCATTGAGCTGTGGTGTGGCCGGAGGGGTCCACTGCGAGAGAATCCCATTCGCTTTTGGATAGTCTTGAAATTCAGCACTTAAGTATTCACCACCTCGATAGGATCGAAGTGTTTTAATACTTTTGCCTAATTGATTTTCCACTTCAGCCTTGAATTCTTTGAACCTTTCAAAGTATTCAGACTTGTGCTTCATTAAGTACAAGTACCCTTACCTAGAGTAATCATCGGTAAAGGTAATGAAGTATGTGTGACCGTACTTAGTACTAATGCTAAGTGGGCCACACACATCAGTATGGATGAAATCCAATAGGCCTTGGGAACGTTCAGGCTTGCCCTTGAAGGGTTGTTTAGTCATCTTTCCTTTGAGACAAGATTCACAAGTCGGTAGGGAGTTAATGTCTGACAAATCAAACATGTCACTCCTAATTAACTTGTTCATCCTTCTTAGAGAAATATGACCTAGCCTAGCGTGCCAAAGTTGTGCTGGGTTTAAGCTATCGCATTTCCTTTTAATCGTTGTAGTATGTGTTTCGACATCACGAGTTGGAACGTCTTTTAATTTTAAGGTGTATAAATCGTTTTCGCGTTCCCCAATTCCAATTAAACATTCATTCTTGTAAATATTGCAAATCGAATTAGCAAACATACAAGAATATCCATCACTATCAAGCATAGAAACATAAATAATGTTCTTTATTAATTCGGGAACAAATAAAAAGTTTCTCAATAACAACTTAAAACAATTAAACATTCATTCTTGTAAATATTGCAAATCGAATTAGCAAACATACAAGAATATCCATCACTATCAAGCATAGAAACATAAATAATGTTCTTTATTAATTCGGGAACAAATAAAAAGTTTCTCAATAACAACTTAAAATCAGAAGACAGAAATAAATAAACATCTCCTATAGCTACTGCAGCAACTCTTGATCCATTGCCCAGCCTCAAGTGGGTCTCACCCTCTCTAAGACGTCGGCTTCTTGTCATCACCTGAAAATCATTGCAGATATGAGATCCACATCCGGTATCAAGTACCCAAGAAGTCGAATTAAGGGAAAATATTTATTTCGATATAGAGCATACCTTTTGCAGTTCGCAACTGCTCGAGGTACTCCTTGCAGTTCCTCCTCCAATGCCCAGACTTGTGGCAGTGGTGGCAAACATCCTCGGACTTGTTTGGCTTCGAAGCCTTTGCCTTGGGCTTCTTAGTGGACTTTTCCTCCTTCGCAGGGGCAGAACGCTTCTTACCCTTGCGTCTGGGCCCCTTCTTTGCAGAGGAAGAAGAGCCCATAAGGAGGACGGGCTTGTCCTTCTTTATGGTTCCCTCAAACACGACCAGCATGTTAACCACCTCTTCAAGGGTGGCTGCCAGCTTGTTCATGTTGAAGTTGACCACAAAGGGGTCGAATGCAGCGGGTAGTGAGAGGAGAAGCACATCCACAGACAGCTCGTGTGGAAGTGTGATATCAAGGCCCATCGTGCATGCGGCTCGTCATAAGCTCCTTGACAGCGGTGAACCTCTCATGTCGAGAGTTCTCCCCATACAGTTCCTTGAGATGAAAGAGTATGTCAGCAGCATACTTCGTCTTCTCAAAGCGCCGTTGCATTTCGTTGGACATCGATGCCATCACATAGCATCGAGTCTTAAGCTCGTCGTCCCACCATTGTTTAAGCGTAACCAGCTCCTCAGGGCTGATATCGGCAGGGACTTCCTTCGGAGGGCTCTTCTCTATCGTGTAGAGAAGTTTCTCCGAAGACAACACAATGTTGAGGTTTCGAAGCCAGTCTTGGTAGTTCAGACCGGTGAACTTGTTGCTATCCAGAATAGCAGCGAGTGGGTTTTTGATCGAAGACATTATAAAGCAGTTTATACTGAAAATAAAAACAGACATGCATTACTAACTATATATGAAAAATGCTAAGACATAAAACAAGGTCATTTAGTTTTATGAATTACCCTCCCACTATTTTAACGATTTCACCACCCTCTAATGAAATCGGGAAAACAAGTTTCCTTAGTGGGTACAAGGAGCCCAATCAAGCGATCATGGTCCCGAATAATATCAGCCAACCATGACCCCCAAAAGGTAGAACAGATTTAAATTCCCTTAGTTTATCGAATAAACTTTTAATCTTGATATTAGTTTTAAATCGTATTTAAAACGAGGGATTTTATTTTTGAAAAATTTGGCCTCATGCTATTTTAAATCATAATTTAAAACATGCGGATTCAACATATATCGAATATATAAACTTTGGGATGATCGATCGCGAGAGCTATGCGGTCCGTGGTTGCTAATCACGGACCTGGGTCCAATCCTAGGTGAAATTCAAGATGCAATGCAATCCTATTACAATGCTTCCGGTTTTACAGATCTTTGTTCTTCAATATCTTTGATCGTCATCTCCACCGTCTTCAAATGTCCTCCCACTAAATCTAGTAATTTACATTTAAATTGCCATGACAAGTAAGGGATACAATTCTCAAGGGGTGGGAACGGGCCACAAACAGACCAACTTTATATGATATCAACAATATATTACAACCAAAATCGCAAAACCTAAAGCATACACCTAACACATTGGGCACAGCTCTCGATCATCCCAAACATGCAATCAATCTAATTAATATGCATAAATTTAAATAATCAATTATTTAACTACAAAATCATATTTTAATTATAAATCGCATTTTATAATAAAATCACATTTTGTCGATAAAATCATATTTTAATCAACAAAATCATATTTTAATTATAAAATCATATTTCATAACTAAAATCATATTTTGCAATTTTAATTGCATCATATTGGGCTTAAAACAATTTTAGGCCCAAAATCTCAAAATTTCAAAATCGACCAAAATTGGCCCAATATCGAATATCGGCCCGAAAACTTCATGGGCTGTCCGGGACAGGCCCGAACATAACCTAGAAGAAAAATAGCCGTCGCAACGCTGCCGGAGATTCGTCGGAGTGCGGCAACGCTGCGCCATTCGCGGCGCATAGCATGCGCGCCTGCTGGCCCATCCATCACGCAACCAGTGCACGGATTAGCAGCCCGTGGTCGGTCGATCATCGCGCAACCATGTGCGAAACAGCGGCCAACTCTCGGCCGCCAAGCGCGGCAAGCGCGCAGTTAACGCGCGCGCAAGTGCGCGCGGGGGAAGGGGGGCGCCGCCATGCGCGGCGGCGCCGCGGCCGATGAGCCAAAAATTTTTTTTTTGTTTTTAAAAATCCGAGATCTGATGCAATATGGCACAATTATGTATTGAAGGATCCGAGCCTGTGCTCTGATACCACTGATGGCGACAATGGCGGATCCGGATCCCGTTTCGCGGCGGCGAAGCAGAAATCAAAAATTGCCCCGAGAAACGTTCAATACATTCAAATACAATTCTATAAACATTCATAGGGTGTTCATAGAATCGTTACCTTGCTGGCGTCTAGGCGCCTGACTCCGACCAGTTTCACGAGGAAACCGGCACTTCAAACGGTAGGCGGCGGTAGATCGTCAATCAGGTCCACGACCGAAAACAAGCTTCCTCCGTCAATCTGCACTAGAAGATCTGACGGATTTTGGCACGGACGGAAACTCCTCGTCGCGGTGATCGAAACAAGTCCGATCACACGACGAACGGACGGCGGAGGCGCGACGGTGGGCGGCGGCCGTGCGTGAGGTTTGAGAGGAGGGGCGGCGGTTTTGGAGCTTGGAGGCTAGGGTTTAGTGTTGTTAATTGTATGATTAAAGCCCTAGTACAATACTAGTATATAACAAATATACATGGGCTTGAACCGGCCCATTGGACTTGGGTCAGGCCCAAGTCCATATGAACATTCGGTTCATTTAAATCACTATGGTTTCATCATAACTCCGATCGACGATCAGATCGGACCGATCGAATAAGTTTCCAAAACAGATTATTATGTGAAAAACTATTTTTCAGATTACCTAGTCCAAAATGACAGTTTTGCCCCTCAACTTTGGGAAATCGCAATTTGACCCCTGTTGACTTTTAGGAAGTCGCACTCCCTAAAATTCTCCTCATATGCTCAACACATTGAGCTCAGTTTCCGTGCAGGAATCATGAATCCAGTACTTGTGTGACCCTCAATGGTTCAGGGATACAGCTATCCGTGGGCCCACAACCATTGTGACTCCGAAATCACAATTTCGGACTTGCCCAACGGATCATGGTAAAGCACCTAGCAACATCGCCCCATGATCCCCTAGGTATCACTGATAGTGCCTGAAAGAACCAGTTGGTCGTGGTTAGCGTACAGTACGGTCCTTTCAAGACATATATCTCGATCAGATCAACGACCATTGGTAAATCGAGAGTCGCCAGAGATCCGATAGCTATGCATACATCTTGGAGATCGAATAGTGACATCGCGAGTGTTACTAGGCAAACCCATTTACCTAAAACACATCCAGCACTCTGGCCAGAGTTTTATACACTATTATCCCCTCAGATAACATAGGATATCCACGCGTTAAAGCGAGCGGTGAATCCTCGACAACGAAGCATCGACTCCTACATGCATCGGGGCCTCACCCAATCCCGCCACCTAATGACCCCAAGTGAGTCGGTAAATGGGTCAAAGTGCTCGACAACGAAGCATCGACTCCTACATGCATCGGGGCCTCACCCAATCCCGCCACCTAATGACCCCAAGTGAGTCGGTAAATGGGTCAAAGTGAGGCGCCGATCATATAGAGTCTCAATGAAGTTTCGAGTAGTGAGGACTAATCAGTACAACCAAGACCTCGGACTTATCCACTCGACAAATGGTAACAACTTGGAAAGTCCGAACGAGGGTAGTTCGATAGATCACCAGGTCACTATCCATCTGCATGCTCAGAACATCACAGTGTTCCCTACCAATGAAACATGGTACTTCGCATCGCAGATGCTAGTCTCAAGCTCGGGCGGCCTTATCCTCATTTTGACGGCCCAATCGACTAGGAATGAATTCAGAATGCATGACCATTAGATGTGTTTCATGATAGCTATCATATCCACTATCACATCTAACATACACTATGGTGCATTCTAGGTCTTTATCCAACACAATTGTTAACTTTATATAACATAATGAAAATAAAGAATGCCATAAATGACTGCATATTTCATAAATAAAGATTGTCATATACAAGAGTCTATAAAACCCACACGCCACAAGTTGGCTAGTTGGGCATCTACTCTAACAAAATGTTATTGTGAGGATTGAGAAATTCGAATCGTGATTAATCAGTTTCGTAGGATTAGTCATGGGTTTTTGAGTTGTCGAATTTCTCTAAATGTTAGAAATCAGACGCAGCGCTAGTATAAGAAGCAGACGTAGCGAATTTTGGCGAAATCTGTCAGCAGCAAGCTCCTGTAGCGAAAGTCAACGTGGGTCAATAGTACTGTGAGCTGGTGCATTTTGGAAATCAGTAGAGATGACGTGAGCGTGACGTCTTGTGTTGTGTCTGGAAGTAGTTGCGCTTGTGATGGTTGCTGCTGGCAGCAGGCACGCAATTGTGAGAGTGATCGAGGAAGCGACACGTGTTTGGTTTGAAGAACCAGTCGCTGATGAGTAGCGATGTCGTTTAGTTAAGTGAAACGCTGTGTTTTGAGTATTGCTTCTGGTACCAGTAGCGAGGGATCTGTTGTATTGATTAATCCAGTCGCGAGGTATCTGTTGGCAGATAGGATGACGTAGGCCATGCGACGTTGTTTTGTTGGTTACGTTTGCATCTGGGTTGTTTTAAGAGATATCTGTTGTCAGCTAGTGGAGCGCTGCGGCATCGTTTTGTTTAGTTGGAACGGTGTCGTTTTGGATGTTCCTTGAGAATGCAGCGTCTGGTTGTTGCGTCTGGTTTTGTTGTGGGCAACGACTGGTTTCAATTGACAGATATCTACTGTTCCCGGCGTCTGGTTATTTTGCGAACAACAGCTGTTGGATTAAAGGGTTATATATAGAGGGGTTGATTGACACTTAGAATTATTCTGAACCCGATATTTCTTATCTCTATCTTCAAACCCTCGTTAGCTACTGTTCACCGTGACTTAATTCCCATCGATTTCCGCCGTCCTCCGCCGATGATTTGAGCGATTTTGGTGGCTCTGGAATCTCTGTGACTTGCTCTTTTGATTGTTACCCATTTGAAGCTGTGTAACGACCTTGGAGAAGATCGCGAAGCTGCTGATTTCTTCGTACAGTGGAAACCGATAGTTCTTCCGCTAGTTCCAGCTGTTGGAACTTCTGCCGTGGTTGAGGATATCAGGTGAAAGCTGGTTTGCACTGTTGGTATTGCCGTGCCTTTGAAATTCTGTTGAGGTAGAATTCAGTTGATTGAAGGTACGAATTGAGCAGTTCGTAACATCTTTGAGCATGGCTATAATTCGGGTTATGAATTGCTGTTATGTGTTTACGTGAGGCAAGCATGATGAATTGATTGATTATATGTCTTGTTTCATGTACTGTGAACTGTATGCATTTGAATTGAATAGTATGCATTTTGAATTGAATATCGATTGGCATACATGCATACATATTGAGCCTGATTGACAGATTGATTGATGACCTGATTGAGAGCCATGTTGTGACTGGCCGACAGATGTGTCGTTCTGAAAAGTCCAACGCTATCATCGGAGTGGTCACTACTAGATTCGAGTGTCTACCACCAAGCTGTGATGGGCTGTCGGGCCTCGATGATCACGGACTGATGGTTCCACCGGCTGATTGGCTGTGCGTGGTATAGAGGCTTGACTGAGATGATTGCCAGTTGATACACTGGTCTAGCTATCCGATCCTTGATAGCCCTCATGCATTTCATAGCATCGATTATGGCATGTTGCATGATTAGCTGTTTTGATAGCTCTTCGTACTGAGGCTTGACCTCGTATTCGTTTTCCTGCTTTTGTGTTGTTTGGGTCTGCGTTACCCACTTGCAGGATCTTCAGGTAACCAAGCTGGACAGTGTGGAGGTTCAGCTGGTCGATCCCCGTTCCCATGAGTCCCAGTTATTTTATTATGTATCAAACCCGGGGAATGCCCCGTGTTATATGTATTTTGTGGATCTGTATTCGAATTGACAAATGATGTTACCTGTTTTATATGAGTTTGAGTCAACTCTTATTTTGATTATGAATATTTTGAATGATGTTTTAAGTTCAGGCCCAATTATATTTCGAAAATTTTTAAGCCCGATTTTACGCTTCCGTGATTATGTGCTTAATTGTTCTATTATCTTTGAGTGATTAGCACGGGGCCTGACATTTTTTGTATCAGAGCTTAAACTGGGATAAGCTCGATTTCCTTTGATCATGCTCGAGTCCAGGCACGGAGTTTTGATTTGATTTTGATTGGCTCTGTGACTTATGTGATCTTTTATCTGTCTATGTGATATATCTATCTGCTGTGAGATCTTACCTCTAGACTTGTGTAGATGCCGCCGAGGAGAGGAAGAGGTAGGGCGACTAGACGTACCAAGGAGGAGTCTAGGGCAGGTAGTGATGATGATGTTCATCAGGTTGAGAATGTTACTAGGCAGATAAGAGAGATGGAGTTGGTCCTAGCTAAGTTTCAGCAAACGAACCCTCCGACGTTTTCTGCAGCAGAGGGTGGCGCGATGGCTGAGGCTTGGTTAGCTCAGATGGAGGAGTTGTTCGATACTCTGGAGTACGCTCCCGAGAAGATATTGAATCTGGCGGTGCTGCAGCTGAGAGACAATGCACAGTGCTGGTGGAGAGGTACTTCTCGTATCCTTCTTGATTGTAACGACCCAAGCTTTTTGATAATAAAATTTAGGAATTCAGGGTTCGAATTGAAAGACCAAAAATTTTCGATCTTGACTTCATAACAAGTCGTTACTAATTTTCTGGATTAAATTGCAAATATAGGAAATTTGCAACTACTAAAATTGCACAACAAGAGAAACGGCAACGTATGCGGAAAATCAACGTGGGAGAAGAGAAAACCAACGGCTAATATAACAAAAGAAAGTGGAATACAACTACTGTTTAACTAGCTGTTGTAATACCAAAGTTCTACTGATGAAATTTCTGAAGTACAAAACAGAAACAGGAGAACACAACAGAAAGACGTCCACGATAAACACCTCCTTCCCTTCTCTTCATCTCCCTCCAGCTCCTTCCTGATTGTTACCTGCACTCAATAAAAACCAGTGAGCCTAAGGCTCAACAAGTAAATCTGGTAATATCAAAAGCACATAATGGAGTCTGAAACTTTAGTTACGCTTATATATAACAAGCGAAATACATAACTGAGAAACTGAACGAAATTGAAAGCATGAAACATGAATAAGTTCTGACATCCTTTTCTTTAAACATTCTAGAGCTGTGATTAAAATCACACTTGTGCTCTTCATTCATTTTCTGAAATTATGACAACACTTTAAACATTTGACCCATTTCGTTTGATCAAACTCCTGATATGAGTCGTAGCACTATTGCTCATTTTTGAAGGGGTATATAGATCCGTCAATCCATAATCCTAATCCTTCCTTGGTTTTGGAAGGGGTATACAGTCCGTCGACTGTAATCCTGATCCTTCCTTGGGACCCTTTTTGTTGTCATAACTTAAAAAGTTTTCTAAAACATGTTCTGCTCTTTCTTCCTTTCGTGAAATCTGTTTTCTTTTTCTCTTGTACGATTTACTGGTTTTCTATGTTCAATGATGTTCTGGAACTTCAAAGGATTTCTCTGTAAAACTTGCGAAGATGAAAACTGAATAAAAGCTCTACTTGAATCTGTCAGTTAAATCGAATGATTCATTTGAATTGAAGTATAAACGAATAAGAATTCAAATTCTGAAATTTCGTTATTTGTTGAAGAAGATGATCAATAGATTTCTGTTGGAAGAAATGAACACGATCTGTCAACAAACATCACTCTAAAGGAAATGAAGGTTGCTGCCAACAGATATCGTTTTTAAGGAAAACAAAGTTGCTGCCAACAGCTATTGCAACAGTATCGTTTTAAGGAAAACATGGACAAACTGTCAACAGATATCACTCAAGGAAAATAATGATTTGCTGTCAACAGATTTCTTTATAAGGCAAGTAGATAGCTGTCAACAGATATCGCTTGAGGAAAGGAACAGTAGATAGCTGTCAACAGTTGAAACTTAAGGAAACAAAGGTTGCCGTCGACAGTTAGTAACTAATGTACACCTGCGATTGCTGACAACAGCTATTGCAACAGTTGATAGCTGATGAACATGAACAGTGCACTTGTTGATTTCGAATATTGCAGCTGCTGAAATTTATACTTAGAACATCTTCAATATAGAAAAATCAGCTAATGGTTTAAGAACCAGATTTTCAGACATAACCATGTGAACGAACATGAAAAACAATGGTTTCCTTTGTCTGAAGAAATCAAGATATTTCAAGAAATTTCTGGAATGATCGAATAAGCTACTTGTAAGCTACTTCGAAGAAATATCTTTTAGAATTCTCAAAAATATACTGGATGAACATCATCAAACCATTTTCTAAAACATTTCTGGATCAAAACACAGTAAATACGTACCTTTCATAAAACATAGCATGAACTTCTAACTTTTCTGAAGAACAAACGTAGTTTTCTTCCATAATATGAAATTTCATATAACATGCAAACAGAACTGAATATATGCTTTTACTGAGTGAACAAGAAACATAGTTTACTTGCCTGAATTCTGCAACACAACAACAACGGAAAGTCCAGAAAATTTCTTACGCACCGCTCGTCTTCTTTTTAAAACTTTGAAAGGATTTTATTCGGCTTCTCCAGAGAGAGTACTGCTATCAAAATATTTTTGATTTGAAAATAATGATGCATGAAGCAGCTTATCATCCTATTTATATGATTTAAAATGGCTAAAGAAGGAAAACACATTTAACCAATATGCAATAGAATCTTAAAAGCGTACTCTATTTTAAAATAAAATGATGCACATGGAAACCGAACACTGTTAGTTGAAAACAAAAGAATTCGATTGGCTTGCAGAAATCAACTAAACCTCTGCTGGAATTGCATTCTTAATAACTGAATATCAACCGATAACATCATGAGATTGATAAATACGTAAACATGGAACATAGAATTTAGCTTCTACTCACAGAAAGCCAAACAATATCTGATACTTGTAATTCAACTGAATTAAGAATTGAATTCATAACAATGTACTCCCCCAAATCTCATAACTTACTAATTGTGGACTATAAAAATGTCTGGGCGTTACAATCTACCCCTCTTAAAAGAATTTCGTCCCCGAAATTACTTACTTAAAGATATTTGGATAGCTTTTATTCATATCACTTCAACCCCCCAAGTAGCTTCTCTTTAAGTGTGATTTGCCCACTGAACTTTGATCATTGAGATAGTTCTATTTCTTAACTTACGATTTTATTTTGCTAAAATCTTCTCTGGAATTTCTTCGTAAGTCAAGTCTGATGCTAACTGAATGGGTTCATAACTGAGTACATGCGAAGGATTGGCAATGTACTTTCTAAGTGCTGATATATGGAAAAATTCCGGCGAAGCGGCGGCAGCGGCGTGCACCGGCGGCGGCGGCGGCGAGGCTTGAGGAGAGGGGCGGCGGCAAGCTTTAGGGTTAGGGTTGTAGTTATGTGTATAATTAAGTCTCCTAAGTCTATATTAAATAGACTAAGTGGAGGACTTGGACCGGCCCAACGGGCCCGGGTCCAACGGATGAACATTCAGTTCATCCCCATCACCGAGAGTTCATCGTAACTCCGATCGCCGATCAGATCGGGCCGATCGACTCAGTTTCCAAAACTGAATACTATGATCTGAAAAACCATTTTTCAGAACCCCAGTGCAAAATGACAATTTTGCCCCTCAACATCGGCAAATCACGGTTTGACCTCTGTTGACTTTTGGGAAGTAGCACTCCCCAAAACCCTCTTCGTATGCTCAACACATTGAGCTGAGTATCCGTGCGGGAATCTCGAATCTAGTACTTGTGTGACCCTCAATGGTTCTGAGATACAGCTAGCCGTGGGCCCACAACCATTGTGGCTCCGGAATCACAATTCCGGACTTGCCCATCGGATCATGGTAAGAGCGTCTAGCAACATCGCCCCATGATCCCCTAGGTATCACTGATAGTGCCTGCAAGAACCAGTTGGTCATGGTTAGCGTACAGTACGGTCCTTTCAATCCATATATCCCAATCAGATCAATGACCATTGATAAATCGAGAGTCGCTATAGATCCGATAGCTATGCACACATATTGGAGATAGAATAGTGACATCGCGAGTGTAACTAGGTAAACACATTTACCTAAAACACTTCTAGTACTCTGGCCAGAGATTTATACACTATTATCCCCTCAGATAGCATAGGATATCCACGCATGTCTGCGAGCGGTGAATCCTCGACAACGATGCATCGACTCCTACATGCATCGGGGTCTCACCCAATCCCGCCTCCTGATGACCCCAAGTGAGTCGGAAAACGAGTCAAAGTGAGACGTCTATCATGTAGAGTCTCAATGACATTTCGAGTCGTGAGGACTAATCAGTACAACCAAGACCTCGGACTTATCCACTCGACAAATGGTAACCACTTGGAAAATCCGAAGGAGGGTAGTTCGATAGATCACCAGGTCACTATCTATCTGCATGCTCAGAACATCACAATGTTCCCTACAATGAAACATGGTACTTCGCATCGCAGATACTAGTCTCGAACTCGGGCGGCCTTATCCTCATTTTGACGGCCCAATCGACTAGGAACATGTTCATAACACACAGTGACTATTAGATGTGCTTCATGATAGCCGTGATACCCACTATCACATCTAACATACACTTTAGTGCATTCTATGTCTTTAATCAACGCAATTGTAAATCATCATACACACAATGAAAGTAAAGAATGCCAGATTAATAAATGCGAATATCATATATAAAGATTGTCATATACAAGAGTCTATAAACCCACACGCCACAAGTTGGATAGTTGGACATCTACTCTAACAATCTCCCACTTGCCCTAAAGCCAACTACTCATCAGACGCAGTCCCATTGTTTCGAGATGTTTTTCAAACAACGGTCCAGGAAAGGGCTTCGTAAGTGGATAAACAACGTTGTCCGTAGAGGCGACTCTCTCAACTGCTATGTCACCTCTAGCCACAATATCCCGGATTATGTGGTATTTCCTCAGTATGTGTTTGGATCTTTGGTGAGACCTAGGCTCCTTTGCTTGCGCAACGGCACCCGTGTTGTCGCAGTACACCGGGACTGGACCAACTCCATTAGGAATGACGCCCAACTCTTGGACGAAATTACTTATCCAAACGGCCTCCTTAGCAGCAGCTCATGCTGCAATGTACTCAGCCTCCGTGGTTGTATCCGCGATGGTGTCTTGCTTGGAACTCTTCCAAGAGACAGCACCACGATTGAGCATGAATACAAATCCAGAGGTTGATTTCGAATCATCCACATCACACTGGAAGCTAGAATCTGTGTAGCCTTCCAGTTTCAGTTCACCACCCCCATAGACCATGAACATATTCTTAGTCCTTCGTAAGTACTTAAGAATATCCTTCACAGCCTTCCAATGCAATTGGCCGGGGTTGGCCTGGTAGCGGCTCGTGACACTTAGAGCATATGCGACATCTGGTCTAGTCGAGATCATGCCATACATAATACTACCTATTGCCGAGGCATATGGTACACGTGCCATACTCTCTATCTCCTCATAAGTCTTTGGACACATAGACTTAGATAGAGTGACCCCGTGGCATATAGGTAGGTGTCCTCTCTTGGACTCTTCCATAGAGAACCTCTTAAGTATGGTATCGATGTAGGTAGCTTGGGTGAGTCCGAGCATCCGCTTAGATCTATCTCGATAGATCTGTATTCCAAGAATATAGGATGCTTCACCCATGTCCTTCATCGAAAATCTACTAGACAACCATACTTTAGTTGATTGCAGCATTCCTACATCATTCCCAATGAGTAGAATGTCATCAACATAAAGTACGAGGAACGTCACAGCGCTTTTAACTACCTTCTTGTATACACATGGCTCCTCGGGATTCTTGATGAAACCATTCCTTAATTGTTTCATCGAATCTCAGGTTCCAACTTCGCGATGCTTGTTTGAGACCGTAGATCGATCTCTGAAGCTTGCATACCTTATGCTCGCTTCCAACAGATGTGAAACCCTCAGGCTGCGTCATATAGATCTCTTCCTTAATGTTTCCATTAAGGAACGCAATTTTCACATCCATTTGCCATATA
>KV010057.1:83163-99113 GCA_001598015.1 Dorcoceras hygrometricum
TTCTCTGGAATTTCTTCGTAAGTCAAGTCTGATGCTAATTGAATGGGTTCATAACTGAGTACATGCGAAGGATTGGCAATGTACTTTCTAAGTGCTGATATATGGAACACATTGTGAACAGTAGACATTTGAGGAGGTAGTGCTAATCGATTTGCTAAAGTCCCAATTCTTTCTAATATCTGAAATGGTCCAACAAACCTGGGACTTAGTTTTCCCTTTCTGCCAAACCTAATAACACCCTTCATTGGTGATACCTTTAGGAACACATGATCTCCTACTTCAAAATTTAAATCTCTTCGACGACTGTCTGCATAACTTTTCTGCCTACTCTGAGCAGTCTTCATTCGATCACGTATTCTTTTAACTGCTTCCGCAGTCTGTTCTACAACATCAGGCCCTATCTCCGTCCTTTCACCTACATCATCCCAAAGAATCGGCGAACGACATTTCCTGCCAGACAGAGCTTCGTATGGTGCCATTTCTATCGAAGCTTGGTAACTGTTGTTATAAGTGAATTCAATCAATGGTAACTTAAGATCCCATCTATCTGAAAAGTCAAGAACACTAGCTCGTAATAGACCTTCCAGTACTTGGATAACTCTTTCTGATTGTCCGTCAGTTTGAGGATGGAACGCTGTACTGAAAGTCAATTTAGTTCCTAAGGCTTGGTGTAAACTTTTTCCAGAATCTTGAAGTAAATCTGAGATCTCTATCAGATACTATAGAGCTTGGTATCCCGTGAAGTCTGACTATTTCTTTGATGTATAATTCAGCATACTTATTCAAGTCATAAGTCGTCTTAATAGGTAGGAAATGTGCAGACTAAGTTAATCTATCAATGATAACCCAAATTGCATTGAATCCCTGAACTGTTCTTGGCAAACCTACAACGAAATCCATCGCTATATTCTCCCACTTCCACACTGGTATAGGAAGAGGCTTTAACATCCCGGATGGTCTCTGATGTTCTGCTTTAACTTGTTGGCATGTTAAACATTCAGCGACGAATTTACAAATATCGTGCTTCATCCCTGGCCACCAAACAGAGTTTGTAAATCCTTAAATATTTTGTTCCTCCTGGATGAATTGAATACGGTGAGTTATGGGCTTCATTCATAATCCCGGATGGTCTCTGATGTTCTGCTTTAACTGTTGGCATGTTAAACATTCAGCGACGAATTTACAAATATCGTGCTTCATCCCTGGCCACCAAAACAGAGTTTGTAAATCCTTAAATATTTTTGTTCCTCCTGGATGAATTGAATACGGTGAGTTATGGGCTTCATTCATAATCTCATTGTGCAAATTATCCGTGCGCGGTACCCACAACCGATTCTGGTATTTCACAATTCCTTCCTCTACTGTATACAGATTTGTTCCTCTGTTGTCGTCTTGTGTCTTCCATTTCTGAAGTTGATCGTCCTTCGCTTGACCTTCTCGAATCCTATATTTTAATTTAGATCGGATTGTAAGAACCGATAAACTAGCATCATTTCCCTTCTTAACAATTCCCAGTTCAAATCTCTTGATTTCCAACGCTAAAGGAATCTGAACCGAGATTTGCGCTAATCCCACATTTCTTCTACTTAGTGCATCAGCTACTACATTAGCTTTGCCTGGGTGATAACTAATTACACAATCGTAATCTTTAACCAGTTCAAGCCATCTTATTTGTCTCATGTTTAGCTCTTTCTGGGTAAAGAAATACTTAAGTCTTTTGTGGTCTGTGAAGATTTCGCATTTCTCTCCATATAAATAATGTCTCCAAATTTTCAATGCGAAAACAACTGCTGCAAGTTCTAAGTCATGCGTAGGATAATTCTTCTCATGAATCTTCAACTGTCTAGAAGCATAAACGATCACTTTATTGTCTTGCATCAAAACAGCTCCAAGTCCTATATTTGAGGCATCAGTATAGATCACAAAATTTCCCTTTTCTGTTGGAAACACCAAAACAGGGGCCTCTATTAACGCTATTTTTAATTTCTCGAAACTGGCTTGACATTCAGGAGTCCAATTATACTTGATGTCTTTCTTAGTCAAAGCGGTTAATGGAACAGCAATCTTGGAAAATCCTTCAATAAATATTCGATAATAACCTGCCAATCCTAAGAAACTACGAACATCCGATACACTCTTAGGCACAGGCCACTCTTTAACGGCCTCTACTTTTGAAGGATCTACCTCTATTCCATTTTTCGAAATGATATGACCTAAGAATACAACCTTCTCAATCCAAAATTCGCACTTACTGAATTTCGCAAACAATCACTTAGTTCTCAAGATTTGCAAAACTTTTCTAAGGTGGTCTACGTGCTCGAGTCTATTCCCGGAGTAAATCAATATATCATCTATGAATACGATGACAAATTTGTCCAGAAAAGGCTGAAATACCCTATTCATCAAATCCATAAAAACTGATGGCGCATTTGTCACTCCAAAGGGCATAACTAGGAATTCATAATGGCCATATCTGGTCCTGAAAGCTGTTTTGTACACGTCTGCTTCTTTTACTCGTAATTGATGATATCCCGACCTTAAATCTATCTTCGAGAATACAGCAGCTCCTCGTAGCTGATCGAATAAATAATCTATCCTAGGTAGAGGATACTTATTTTTAATTTTTAGCTTATTCAATTCCCTATAGTCTATACATAGACGCATACTACCGTATTTCTTCTTCACGAACAGTACTGGTGCTCCCCATGGTGACTTGCTGGGTCTGATGAATCCTTTATCCAAAAGATCTTGGATCTGCTCCTTCAACTCTTTCATTTCTTTAGGGGCAAGTCTGTAAGGAGGCTTAGAAACGGGGGCAGCTTCTGGTATTAAATCAATAGTGAATTCTAATTCGCGTATTGGTGGTAAACCTGAAACATCTGCCGGAAAGACATCTGGAAATTCTCTTACGATAAGCACATCTTCTATATTAATTTTCTTTTCAGGTTCTAAAGATAAAACATTCACTAGGTATCCTTGGCATCCCTTGCTTAAACATCTTTGGGCCTTAACAGCTGATATTATCTTAGGGGTACCATTAAATTTATCGGCTTTAAACAAAAACGAAGTTCCACCAGGTAATTTAATTTGAACAGACCTCTGCTTAAAGTCTATAATAGCTGCGTATTTGGTTAACCAATCTGTTCCCAATATGAAATCAAACTCAAGTAGGGGTAACACTATCAAATCAGCAAAAACGGTATTCCCTTGTAACTTAAGTTCTATATTTCGCAATAGGAGATTGGTTACTATGCTTTCTCCTGAAGTAAGCTGAACACAGTATCCTACTTCTAATGCTTCTGGTCGAGCAATCAATTTCTTAGAGAATCTTTCGGATACAAATGAATGAGTTGCACCAGAATCTAGCAATGCTATCGTAAACATATTGGCAACAGAAATTTTACCGGTTACCACTGTGGTATCTGATGGCGCTTCTTCAGCAGTCATTACGTAAGCCCTGCTGGTAATGAGTTGTTCTTTCTCGGAACAGTTTCTTGACATATGGCCTGTCTTGCCACATGTATAACACACGTTCTACCCAAGAAGACACTGTCCCTTATAAGTTTTCTTGCAAATGGGGCATGGAGGCCTATTCCCAGTATTAGGAATAGAAGATATGGGTTGAGCAGCAATCGGCACTTTCCCTTGCGACCCTTGCTGATTGCCGTTTTGCTTCTTAAATTTCGTGCGATCATTTTGCTGGAAGGCATGTCTTTTCAACTGTCTCTCATCATCTATCACCTTCCAGTCTTGTTCTTCCCGTAGAGCTTCCCTTGCGACCCTTGCTGATTGCCGTTTTTGCTTCTTAAATTTCGTGCGATCATTTTGCTGGAAGGCATGTCTTTTCAACTGTCTCTCATCATCTATCACCTTCCAGTCTTGTTCTTCCCGTAGAGCTTTATTTACAGCGGCCCTATAATCCACGGGTTCTGCCAACCTAACATCATGTTTAATCATGGGTTTCAACCCATTGATGAAGTGGAGAATCTTGGCATCAGCATTTGTCCCAATCAGTGGAACAAAATAACATCCCCTCTCAAATTTGCGGATATAGTCCCACATTGCCATCCCTTCTTGCTTGAGAGTTAAAAACTCACTCTGCAACTGTTCTTTCACATCTACTGTAAAATACTGCTCAAAGAAGACCCTTTTAAATTCTTCCCAGGTAAGAATTTCCAAGTCCACTGTTAACTTGGCTCCTTCCCACCACATCATCGCATCTCACCTCAGCATGTAAATTGCACACCGAGGTCTCTCCAATTCTGTGAGATGCAGATATTCAAATATCACTTCCATAGATTTGATCCAGCTTTCTGCTATCAACGGATCAGTAGTGCCAGAGAATTCCTGAGGTCGCTGCTTCCTGAATCGTTCTTGTGGATCCTCTCTACTAATTGTTCTACTCGACGACTGACCATTCCCATTAGCGTTTTGGTCAACTAATCGCTCTAACAGTTGCGCCATGTTGTTGAGAACAGGATTCAGTGCTTCAGACTCACTATCTCTGTCTGAAGTATCTCTTCTACCTCTACCTCATCCCGACATATCTGTAAACATCGCCCAAATCCACCACAATTCTATTATGAGGGATTATTTGATGCTAGAACATGAATTAAAACTCACAAATTTAGAAGTGGCTGGAGAGATTTGCTCAGACTGGAAGTGTGTTTATCTCAAGGACCATGCTCTGATACCAACTGTAACGACCCAAGCTTTTTAATAATAAAATTTAGGAATCAGGGTTCGAATTGAAAGACAAAAAATTTTCGATCTTGACTTCATAACAAGTCGTTCTAATTTTCTAAATTAAATTGCAACTATAGGAAATTCGCAACTACTAAAATTGCACAACAAGAGAAACGGCAACGTATGCGGAAAATCAACGTGGGAGAAGAGAAAACCAACGGCTAATATAACAAAAGAAAGTGGAATACAACTACTGTTTAACTAGCTGTTATAATACCAAAGTTCTACTGATGAAATTTCTGAAGTACAAAACAGAAACAGGAGAACACAACAGAAAGACGTCCACGATAAACACCTTCTTCCCTTCTGTTCATCTCCCTCCAGCTCCTTCCTGATTGTTACCTGCACTCAATAAAAACTAGTGAGCCTAAGGCTCAACAAGTAAATCTGGTAATATCAAAAGCACATAATGGAGTCTGAAACTTTAGTTACGCTTATATATAACAAGCGAAATACATAAATGAGAAACTGAACGAAATTGAAAGCATGAAACATGAATAAGTTCTGACATCCTTTTCTTTAAACATTCTAGAGCTGTGATTAAAATCACACTTGTGCTCTTCATTCATTTTCTGAAATTATGACAACACTTTAAACATTTGGCCGATTTCGTTTGATCAAACTCCTGATATCATTTGTAGCACTATTGCCCATTTTTGAAAGGGTATATAGATCCGTCAATCCAGAATCCTAATCCTTCCTTGGTTTTTGAAGGGGTATACAGTCTGTCGACTGTAATCCTGATCCTTCCTGGAGACCCTTTTTGTTTTCATAACTTAAAACGTTTTCTAAAACATGTTCTGCTCTTTCTTTCTTTCGTGAAATCTGTTTTCTTTTTCTCTTGTACGATTTACTGGTTTTCTATGTTCAATGATGTTTGGAACTTCAAAGGATTTCTCAGTAAAACTTGCGAAGATGAAAACTGAATAAAATCTCTACTTGAATCTGTCAGTTAAATCGAATGATTCATTTGAATTGAAGTATAAACGAATAAGAATTCAAATTCTGAAATTTCGTTATTTTTTGAAGAAGATGATCAATAGCTTTCTGTTGGAAGAAATGAACACGATCTGTCAACAGACATCACTCTAAAGGAAATGAAGGTTGCTGCCAACAGATATCGTTTTTAAGGAAAACAAAGTTGCTGCCAACAGCTATTGCAACAGTATCTTTTTAAGGAAAACACAGACAAACTGTCAACAGATATCACTCAAGGAAAATAATGATTTGCTGTCAACAGATTTCTTTATAAGGTAAGTAGATAGCTGTCAACAGATATCTCTTGAGGAAAGGAACAGTAGATAGCTGTCAACAGTTGAAACTTAAGGAAACAAAGGTTGCCGTCGACATTTTAGTAACTAATGTACACCTGCGATTGCTGACAACAGCTATTGCAACAGTTGATAGCTGATGAACATGAACAATGCACTTGTTGATTTCGAATATTGCAGCTGCTGAAATTTATACTTAGAATATCTTCAATATAAATGCACTTGTTGATTTCGAATATTGCAGCTGCTGAAATTTATACTTAGAATATCTTCAATATAGAAATATCAGCTAATGGTTTAAGAACAAGATTTTCAGACATAACCATGTGAACGAACATGAAAAACAATGGTTTCCTTTGTCTGAAGAAATCAAGATATTTCAAGAAATTTCTGGAATGCTCGAATAAGCTACTTGTAAGCTACTTCGAAGAAATATCTTTTAGAATTCTCAATAATATACTGGATGAACATCATCAAACCATTTTCTAAAACATTTCTGGATCAAAACACAGTAAATACGTACCTTTCATAAAACAGAGCATGAACTTCTAACTTCTGAAGAACAACCGTAGTTTTCTTCCATAATATGAAATTCCATATAACATGCAAACAGAACTGAATATATGCTTTTACTGAGTGAGCAAGAAACAGAGTTTACTTGCCTGAATTCTGCAACACAACAACAACGGAAAGTCCAGCAAATTTCTTACGCACCGCTCGTATTCTTTTTAAAACTTTGAAAGGATTTTATTCGGCTTCTCCAGAGAGAGTACTGCTATCAAAATATTTTTTATTTGAAAATAATGATACATGAAGCAGCTTATCATCCTATTTATATGATTTAAAATGTCTAAGGAAGGAAAACACGTTTAACCAATATGAAATAGAATCTTAAAAGCGTACTCTATTTTAAAATAAAATGATGCACATGGAAACCGAACACTGTTAGTTTAAAACAAAAGAATTCGATTGTCTTGCAGAAATCAACTAAACCTCTGCTGGAATTGCATTCTTAATAACTGAATATCAACCCATAAAATCATGAGATAGATAAATACGTAAACATGGAACATAGAATTTAGCTTCTACTCACAGAAATCCAAACAATATCTGATACTTGTAATTCAACTGAATTAAGAATTGAATTCATAACAATGTACTCCCCCAAATCTCATAATTTACTAATTGTGGACTATAAAATATGTCTGGGCGTTACAGTGATAGTGGGGCTGTGATGAGAGCTTCTGTGAGGCGTTCAGATAGGAGTATACCCCGGATTCCTTCTATAACAGCCGGGAGCGGGAGTTTGACAACTTGAAGCAGGGTAGCATGCGAGTGGCTGAGTATGCCAGACAGTTTTCTGCGCTTTTGGTTTATGTGCCACACGTAGCCAACCAGGAGAGGACAAAGAGGAACAAATTTCTGAAAGGCTTGAGGCCTGATCTGTACCGGATGGTTTTTTCTGGTTCGTCTGTGACCTATATTGATGCAGTGAACCGAGCGGTGGATATTGAGGAGAGTTTGATGGAGGTTGAGGCTCCGATTCAGCCGACTACTGGACGCACCTATCAGCCTGTGCAGGATGCGTCGCAATCTTTCTATTCTCCTCAGGGGTCGCAGCAACAGCAGAAGTCGAATCACCAAAGGTTTCGACCTCGAGGGAAACAGTTCAAGAAGACAGTGCAGAGGAAGGCATGTCCTAGTGGCATGTCCTGTGGACAGTGCGGAGGAAGGCATCCGACTTCGCAGTGTCGTGGAGTTCAGGGGTCCTACCGTAACTGTGGACAGCCAGGACACTTTGTTAGAGTGTGTCCTCTTTTGAGGGGTCAGTCTTCAGTTCCATCGCAGCAGGGATCAGCTGGTGGTTCTTCTCAGAGACCGCAGTTTCCTGCCCCTACCCAGCGATCTGGATTCCAACCCCGTGAGCCTTCTAGATTTGGAGCACCTTCAAGACTTCCGTTCCAGATTCCGCAGTAGGCTCAGGCGAACGCTTTGACGAGAGAGCAGGCTGAGGAGGCGCCTGGTATGATGATCGTAGGTACATGCTCTATTTTCGATTATCCTGCGAGAGTTTTATTTGACACTGGTGCATCACACTCTTTTATTTCTGAGATGTTTGTTTGTGAGCATGGGTTGAGTTCTTCCCCATTGTGTGATGTTATTTCCGTGTCTACCCCTGCTGATGTGAATCTGTGGTTCCGTGAAGTGGTGTTGGATTGTGTGCTTTGATTTGATGAGCATGTTTTGGTGTCCAATCTGATTGTTTTGGGAATGAGAGATTTTGATTGCATCTTGGGGATGGACGTTGTTGTCTAGTTATAAGGCTATGGTCGACTGTTTTCATGGTGTGGTGAGATTTTGCCCTGACTCGGGTAAGAAGTGGGAGTTCAATGGTGCTGATTCGTGCTCGAAGATTCCACTGTTGTCCGCCATGGAGATGTTTAGCCTGCTATCGTTGGATAACGTGGGATTTATGATTTACGCGCTGGACGTTTCCCAAGAGCAGTGATTGGAGTTGAGCGATATTCCGATCGTACGAGAGTTTCCCGACGTGTTTCCAGATGAGATTCCTGGATTCCCTCCAAGATGTGAGATTGATTTCAGCATAGAGTTGGTGCCTGGTACCGACCCGATTTCTAGAGCTCCGTATCGGTTGGCGCCCGCAGAGTTGAAAGAGTTGAAGGATCAGTTGAGACCTCTTGGAGAAAGGCTTCATCAGACCGAGTATGTCGCCTTGGGGAGCTTCGATTCTTTTTGTGAAGAAGAAGGATGGGTCTATGAGGATGTGCGTGGAATTCCGATAGTTGAATAAAGAGACGGTGAAGAACAAGTATCCTTTGCCGAGGATTGATGTCTTGTTCGATCAGTTGCAGGGATCGGTCGTTTACTCGAAGATTGATTTGCGCTCTGGTTATCACCAGTTGCGAATTAGGGACGCTGATGTGGCGAAGACAGCTTTCCGAACTCGATATGGGAATTATGAGTTTCTGGTCATGCCGTTTGGGTTGACGAATGCCCCAGCTGTGTTCATGGATTTTATGAATCGCGTCTTCAGCGAGTATATCGATCGGTTTGTGATCGTCTTCATAGATGACATCCTAGTGTACTCGAGGAGCATGAGAGAGCATAAGGAGCATCTAGATTGGTGTTGCAGAGGTTGAGGGACTCGCAATTGTACGCCAAGTTCAGCAAGTGCAAATTTTGGCTTGATCGGATTATCTTTTTGGGTCATGTGATTTCGGCGCAAGGGATTTCAGTGGATCCGAGTAAGGTCGAAGCAGTTCGTAACTGGGAGAGACCTAGGAACGTTTCAGAGATCCGCAGTTTCTTGGGATTGGCTGGCTATTACAGACGTTTTATCGAGAAGTTCTCTTCGATATCCAGGCCTCTGACTCAATTGACTCAGAAGGATAAGAAGTTTGTTTGACTGACGAGTGCGAGTTTTGTTTCCAGACGTTGAATGAGAAGTTGACTACTGCTCCTATTTTGGCTCTACCGTCCGGATCCGGAGGATTTTTTGTGTGCTCCGACGCTTCTCTCAATGGTTTGGGATGTGTTCTGATGCAGTACGGGTACGTGATTGCTTATGCGTGGATGAATGCAGTAGCATATGCTTTGAGTAGGAAGACCCAGCCTGCGATGCTTTCGTCTTTGAGTGTCTCTAAATTCTATGAGCAGTTGAGTACTTCTGGTTGGCGTTTCCAGCCGGGTGATCAGTACTTTATGGTTTCTTCGATTCAAGTAGAACCGCAGATTGTGAGTGACATCAGGGAGGCTCAGAGGACTGATCCTTATGTTCATGAATTGAATATTAAAGCTCGAAGTGGTCAGTCTGATGATTTCTATGTTTCTTCGGATGGATGTCTGAGATTTCGAGGGAGATTGGTGGTTCTGAACTTGATCGATTTGAAAGAGACCATTATGAATGAAGCGCATTGTAGTCAGTACAGTGTGCATCCGAGCGAGAGAAAGATGTACCATGCCTTGAAATCTCACTACTGGTGGGAAGGAATGAAGAGCAACATTTCTGGTTTTGTTGCTAGATGTCTGAATTGCCAGCAGGTCAAGGCTGAGAGAATGAGACCTGGTGGATTGCTACAGAGTTTGGAGGTGCCCCAATGGAATTGGGAGCACATCGCCATGGATTTTGTGACTCACTTACCTCGGTCGAGTAGGGGATGTGATGCGGTTTGGGTGGTGATTGATAGACTTTCGGCCCATTTCATTCCCTATGACGTGAGGTGTTCAATGAAGAAAATGGCGAAACTGTACATCGACCATGTGGTTAGATTGCATGGAGTCCCTGTTTCGATAGTGTCTGACATAGATCCAAGATTCACTTCCCGATTTTGGAAGAGCTTGCAGGCAGCGATGGGTTCGAGATTGGCTATGAGTACAGCCTATCACCCACAGACGGATGGTCAGTCTGAGCGGACTATTCAGACTTTAGAGGATATGCTGCGTGCAGTGGTGATGGATTTCAGTGGTGGCTGGCAGGATTATTTGTCCTTGGTTGAGTTTTCGTATAACAACTACCAGGTGACTATCGGGATGGCTCCATTTGAAGCTTTGTATGGTCGGAAATGCAGATCTCCGATCTGTTGGGAAGTAAGTTGGTGAGAGACAGTTTCTACCCCTGATCAAGAGCGTGATAAGATTTATATTTAAAGGAAAATTAGCTCCTAGATTCGTTGGTCCCTTTGAGATTATTGAGAGGATCGGACAGTTGGCTTATCGATTGAGGCTGCCCGATGAGTTAGCAGAGATGCATGACGTTTTTCATGTGTCAATGTTGAGGAAATATGAGCCTGATCCATCCCATGTATTGAGAACCGACGAAGTCGAGCTGGATTCTGCCTTGAGTTATGTCGAATACCCAGTTGAGATTCTGGATAGGAAGGAGAAGCAGTTGAGGAATAAAGTAGTCCGTTGGTGATGGTCCAATGGAGCAAACATGGTAGAGAAGAAGCAACTTGGGAACCGGAAGAGAACATGCAGCGTGAGTGGTCGCATCTATTTGAGTAGAGTGCTTTTTAGATTTCGATTTCTGGTTGTGTTTCCCTAGTTGTTATTTGTTGGTTGTCCAGTTATCTTGAACTCTTGGACATATATCAGATGAATTTCTGTTTTGATTTCTGTTGTTGTGACGAATTGATTGAATTTTCCCTGAGTTTGCCTTTGATTTCGAGGACAAAATCTCTTAAGGTGGGGAGAATGTGAGGATTGAGAAATTCGAATCGTGATTAATCAGTTTCGTAGGATTAGTCATGGGATTTTGAGTTGTCGAATTTCTCTAAGTGTTAGAAATCAGACGTAGCACTAGTATAAGAAGCAGACTTAGCGAATTTTGGCGAAGTCTGTCAGCAGCAAGCTCCTATAGCGAAAGTCAACGTGGGTCAATAGTACTGTAGCTCACGTCTGGTGAATTTTGGAAATCAGTAGAGATGACGTGAGCGTGACGTCTTGTGTTGCGTCTGGCAGTAGTTGCGCTTGTGGTGGTTGCTGCTGGCAGCAGGCGCGCAATTGTGAGAGTGATCGAGGAATCGACACGTGTTTGGTTTGAAGAACCAGTCGCTGATGAGTAGCGACGTCGTTTAGTTAAGTGAAATGCTGCGTTTTGAGTATTCCGTCTGGTACCAGTAGCGAGGGATCTGTTGTATTGATTAATCCAGTCGCGAGGTATCTTTTGGCAGATAGGATGACGTAGGCCATGCGACGTCGTTTTGTTGGTTACGTTTGTGTCTGGGTTGTTTTAAGAGATATCTGTTGTCAGCTGGTGGAGCGTTGCGGCGTCATTTTGTTTAGTTGGAACAGTGTTGTTTTGGATGTTCCTTGAGAATGCAGCGTCTGGTTGTTGCGTCTGGTTTTGTTGTGGGCAACGACTGGTTTCTATTGACAGATATCTACTGTTCCCGTCGTCTGGTTATTTTGTGAACAGCAGTTGTTGGATTTAAGGGTTATATATAGAGGGGTTGATTGACACTTAGAATTATTCTGAACCCGATATTTCTTATCTCTATCTTCAAACCCTCGTGAGCTACTGTTCACCGTGACTTAATTACCGTCAATTGCCACCGTCCTCCGCCGATGATTTGAGCGATTTTGGTGGCGCTGGAATCTCTGTGACTTGCTCTTTCAATTGTTACCCATTTGAAGCTGTGTAACGACCTTGGAGAATATTGCGAAGCTGCTGATTTCTTCGTACAGTAGAAACCGATAGTTCTTCCGCTAGTTCCAGTTGTTGGGTAAGAAATTCCTACCATTCTAAGCTTAGTATTAGATGCTAGTACTTTGTTTAGAAGTAGAACCAGAGTTAGGTTCTTGACCGTAGGAATTGCTACTGAGAAGTTCTGATTCGAACTAGGCATGAGTTGATTGTTGAGTTCCCTTAACATATTTGAGGTTCTGGACAGCTTCTGCCGTGGTTGAGGATATCAGGTGAAAGCTGGTTTGCACTGTTGGTATTGCCATGCCTTTGAAATTCTATTGAGGTAGAATTCTGTTGATTGAAGGTACGAATTGAGCAGTTCGTAACAGCTTTGAGCATGGCTATAATTTGGGTTATGAATTGCTGTTATGTGTTTACGTGAGGCAAGCATGATGAATTGATTGATTATATGTCTTGTTTCATGTACTGTGAACTGTATGCATTTGAATTGAATAGTATGCATTTTGAATTGAATATCAATTGGCATACATGCATACATATTGAGCCTGATTGACAGATTGATTGATGACCTGATTGAGAGCCACGTTGTAACTGGCAGACAGATGTGTCGTGCCCGAAAATTCCAACGCTATCATCGGAGTGGTGACTACCGGATTCGAGTGTCTACCATCGAGCTGTGATGGGCTGACTGGCCCCGATGATCACGGACCGATGGTTTCCACCGACTGATTGGCTGTGCGTGGTATAGAGGCTAGACTGAGATGATTTCCAGTTGATACACTGGTCTAGCTATCCGATCCTTGATAGCCCTCATGCATTTCATAGCATCGATTATGGCATGTTGCATGATTAGCTGTTTTGATAGCTCTTCGTACTGAGGCTTGACCTCGTATTTGTTTTCCTGCTTTTGTGTTGTTTGGATCTGCGTTACCCACTTGCAGTATCTTCAAGTAACCAAGCTGGACAAGGTGGAGGTTCAGCTGGTCGATCCCCGTTCCCATGAGTCCCAGTTATTTTATTATGTATCAAACCCGGGGAATGCCCCGGGTCATATGTATTTTGGGGATCTGTATTCGAATTGACAATTGATGTTACCTGTTTTATATGAGTTTGAGTCAACTCTTATTTTGATTATGAATATTTTGAATGATGTTTTAAGTTCAGGCCCAATTATATTTCGAAAATATTTTAAGCCCGATTTTACGCTTACGTGATTATGTGCTTAATTGTGCTATTATCTTTGAGTGATTAGCACGGGGCCTGACAGTTATCGACTCATAGAAGTCATATATCACGTTGGCTTTGACAAAGCTCATCTTGTTGAACTTGTCATATACCAGCTGTGATTGAGTACTTGTTTCTCCTTCACTGCTTTCACTACTACTGAAACCCAAGCCAGTTCTATCATATACTGACTTTTGTCTTTCTTGCAGTTTGTGGAGAGCACGAGCCGATTAGTTCGAGGAGCTCATTTCTTTAGTTAATCTTTCAACTTCAGCCTTGAGCTCACTGGATTCGTTTCTAAACAAATCATTTTCTATCATCAGCTTACTCAACTCAGTCTTCAAACTGTAAATATCCTCAAGCTCCTCAGAACATGATTCAATCGAACTATTTTTCAGACTTATGTTTTCGGCCTTGATTTCCTCAAATACGTGAGAAAGCTTCCTGTACTCTTTGACCATGTCATTAAGTGCACTGACAAGGTCTTCTCGTGTAAATTCAACATTGGAGAAGTCAAATACCTGGTCTTCAGATGTTTGGTCAGCCATTAGACATTGAACCTCCTCCTGTTCACTATCGCTGGATGATGAGCTGCTGGATGAAGATTCTGAATCAGTGTCCGCCCAACTTTTGGTGCTTTCCTCAGCCACCAGTACTTTGCGATCATGCTTGCGGCTGGATCTTTTGTCACCTCTCGTCCTCATCCGTCTACCTTTGAATTTCTCCTTCTATCTGTCCACAGCTCTTTCATCTGATTTGTCATCTCTATTGTATCGATCCTCCTTCTTGTATCTGTCATCAGTTCTCTTGTCATCTCGCTTGTATCTATCGTCTTTCTTGGGTCTGTTGCACTCAGCTGCAAAATGCCCTGGACGTTCATAGTTAAAACATTTCATATCAGTACTTGCTTTATCAGATTTATGAGAATTATTGTAAGGGGTAGAAGGGTTAAAAGATCTTCTCAAGTATTTCCCAAACTTCTTAACGAAGAGGGACATGACGTCGTCGCTGAGTTGATCAGCTGTCTTGATTGTGATTGGAGAGCACTGTTCAGTAGTTGTAGCAGCTAGTTCTTTTGTCGGCTGGGATGTTGAGGGTCCAGCTTCTGCTCTTGTTTCCAATTCGAACTCATACGCCTTAAGGTTCGTGAACATATCGTGAAGTTCTAGCTGGTTCAGGTCCTTTGATTCCCTCATCGCCATTGTCTTCACGTCCCACTCTCTGGGCAATGCTCTCATCACCTTCAACGCCAACTCTCTGTTACTGTATTCTTTGCCCAAACTGTTTAGCTCAATCACCACAGCGCTGAATCGCTCATCGAACTCTGTCATAGTCTCTCCTTCCTTCATATTTATTGACTCGTACTTCTGCTGAGCCACTATTAACTTGTTCTCCTTAGTTTCGTCACTTCCTTCACATATCTGGGTCAGCTTTTCCCAAATATCCTTATTTGTGGCGCAGGTTTTGATTTTACTGAACATGTTTTTGTCCTTGTCCAGCGTCTTGTATAGAATGTCCCTGTGTTGGTCCGTTTATAATAAAAGGATCAAAAGAATCAGCAGCCGCTCTTTAGAAATACTTTAGAAAATTTCGCGCTGCTGATATTACTGGAGCTGCAATAGCTCGTTGTTCTTGAACATTTAAAGAAAGCAGAGCACCGGAGACAGATCTGGTATGATTTAAAAATCATGCGGAAAATACCATAACTGAATCCTATATTTTAAAACAACTCAAACAGATTTATGTGCAACATAAATCTGTTCAAGACTTACAAGTGCTAGTGTGTTCACTGTGTATGCAATGCTAAACTGAAAGAGTCTGCTGAACTGTTATGCGTGAAATGCGTGCTAGAATGCTAAGTAAAATATGCAATACTGAAAGCTTAAAGAACACGATACTCAGCAGGTTTGTTTATGGAAGTTCGGATATCAATATCCTACATCTCCCCTTCTTCCACCTCGGAAGGCTCCACTAGAAGATTTGATCTTACAACTGCGTGTACAGACCCAATCCCACAACCAGCAGCTGTGAGAACTCCTAGACTCCACAAATGCTGTTTTTCGTAGAACCAAATCTGTTTCTCCTATTCATAAGCTATTCTCTTTAGCCAAAGCTGTGCTTCGCACCTGTGATCTGTTTTACACCCGAGATCTGTTTTATGTAGCCAAAACTCTTCTTTACGCTTGAGATCTATTTTCTTTAACCAAAGTTGTTTCGCGTCCATAAGCCGTTTTCTATTATAGCTGGTTTCTACTATCATCAGCTCGTAGCCAGCTGTACACTCAGTAAGGTTTTTAAAGACAAAATGAGTTTCTTAGTATTGAATCAACAGTTTCAGTAATCGATTTTCGATCATGAACGATGTATTAAAGCTATTTCGATTAAAGGAATTAAAGTTTTAGTTTTAAGGACTTATGGCATAGAGGACCCGGTCATCAAGAAGAGACATGATTATGGTATGACTATAATCCCTTCACAGAAGGGGCCAGGATTATGGAATTACTATAATCCATTCACAGAGAGTTACTGAATTCAGATAA
>KV010057.1:100658-132638 GCA_001598015.1 Dorcoceras hygrometricum
ATAGATTCATCAACAGTACTTATAATCGCTACTGCTAACATATTCGTCAACAGTAACTAGCGCATATTCTTCTTCAATAGATTTCTCCAGCAAGCTTCTCAATTCCAGTTCCAGCTGGTTCATCACTTCTTTCTTTAGCACTTGCAGCTGGTTGTCGTCGTTTCAGCTGGTTCATCATGCTCCAGCTGATTCAACTTGGCCTCCGCCTGATTACGAACAACTGAATCAACTCTGGACGTCTCCATCGCTAATTCAACTGCCGATTCCATGAACACCAAACCAACTGCTGAATCTTTATATTGAACCAACTGCTGGACATATTTATCAGCTTATCTTCTTTGCGCAATAAGCTTCTTAGCTGATATTCATCTTCGTTCCTAAAAACATGTACACTTAAGTAGAATTGTTAGAATCACAATAATAGGTTTTGTGTAATTCAAAACTTAATCAGGATCTGTCAAAGCAGATCCAACACCCTGGCCACATTGTCTAAATTGGCTTTCTTCTTGTCTTCACTGGTATACTCATGTCTGCTCTTCTCAAGGAATTGAGGCTCTCCATTTGATATAGCAAAAGCTAAATTTGGCTTCATTATTTTCAGTGGTCCTTCAGTGATAACTGTCCACATTTCATCATCCTGGGCACCCAGATGCGCTTGCATGCGTATCTTCCAGTCATCGTAATCTTCCTTGGTAAAAAAAGGAATTTTGTTGTGAGAAGTAGACATATTCAAATATATAAAGCGCAGAAAACAAACTGTTCAATGACTGAGATAACGCAGGCTCTGATACCAATTGATAGGATGAATGTGGCACGAAAACAGGCCTAGGAGTTCAGAAGGGGGGGGGGGTTGAATGAACTCCTTGGTATTTTAAATTTTCGAAACCGTTTAAAACTATTTTTACAAGCACCTCTTAACTTAAGTCCGAGTTACCAGACTTAAGGTATCTCAGTTTAAATGGCTGATTTCTCGGTTAACAAAAATTGTGCGGAAAGAAACCGATTAATCAGTGAACAGTATAAACAATAAATAATGCGTAATGTAAAGATTTAAGGGACAAAAAATTTGTTTCTGGAAGTTCGGATATGAATATCCTACGTCCTCCCTTCTTCCTTTTCAGGAAGGATTCACTAGAAGCTTTGATGAATACAGTCCTTCTGCACACACCCGATCATCGAGCCTCGCTCAAGGTGAACTCCTAGCAACGCCACACACAAAGCAGACGCAGCTGCTGAATACAAGTAATGAATAATATGTTTTTCGAACTGCTTCACAAAGCCAGTTCGTTACAGACTCAATAGAATATGAAAGTGAATACAAGATTTTGAGACTGTAAATCCTCTGGTTTCAAAACACAAAACCTCGATTCAACAAGGGTGAACCAGAGGATGACTCGAACGTTTATCTATGAATGCTCGAATGAAGATTCTTCGAGTTGTGAGAGCTTCGAAAGATGGCTTCAAAATGCGATTAGCTCTAGAATGCTTGAGACTCAAAAACAGCAGAGTGACGGCAAGAGAATGATAGCCAATATGGTTCTTCAATTCAAAACCTGGTTATTTATACACTTCATTCTCAACGGTCATTAAATTTCTCCAAAGGAAATAAAATCTCCTTTTTGAATCTCTGTAATTCGTACGCCGTCAATCCTGCTCCCTACATGGTAAATATGCACATCGTCAGAGCTAATTTGTCGATTTCCATTTCTGTGCAAACACTGAATAACGCCCTCTGAAAATGTGTACTATTTACCAAAAATAGTACCGACGTTGTCTCCTTAATTCCAGGCAATTGTACGATCCTGTTGATATTTTACAATATGAGTAATCGATCGTATTTGAATTACTTTGTTGCTTGCGCCTGAAATTCCTTCATCGTTGTTTATGATGTTGCGTCTGGAATATATTTGAAAGTATGCAACTGTTGATTGCCTTAACATGTGCGTTATTCCAGCGACTGAATTCTTGTATAACCCAACGACTGATTCCTAGCGCTAAGCCAAACGCTGTCATTTTAACTTATTCAAACGACGTAGTTTTGCTATTCGCTATCACCAGGTACCAACGACTGATTATAAGACCACTGTATACAACTTCTGAATACCCAACGTCTGAAAGTCTGCGTCTGATATCAATACAACGACTGAATCTTCACTGTAGCTAACGACTGTATATGCAAATTACTGTAGTTAGCGTCTGAATAACTGATCCACTGTAGCTTGCGACTGATTATGCTTTTCACTGTAGCTTGAGACTGGATAACTGATCCACTGTAGCTTGCGTCTGAATATATATAAACTCAACGTCTGAATCAATATTCCCTGTGTCTGAATACCTAACGACTGGTTATACACTTCACTGTAGCTAAAGACTGATTCTGCGAATCACTGTAGCCGTCGTCTGAATTGCCTGTTGACTGAATACTCAACTACTGTTACCAACGTCTGAATGTCTAGATTTATCTTATCTTATTTTGTTATCACCAAAACTATAAATTTTATCCTAACAACCTGTCTAGCACATCTACGAACAGGAGCACTACGCTGAATCTCCTCATTCTGACCCTCAGATTCTTCCGGAATCTGCCTGGTTGCTCTACCCCTACATCTAGGTGGCATCTAAGCAAATATTAACACAATAATATCACACAACGGATAAAGCACATGCAACACGCAACAAAGTGCCTAGACTCAAGTGTGATAAAAAAAATTCGAGTTTATCCCAGTTTAAGCTCTGATATAAAAAATGTCAGGCTCGGTGCTCAATCAGAGATAAAACAAGCAATAAACAACGCGGAAGCATTTAAAATAGTGGATAAAATTTTTCTCTTTGGCCTGACTTAGAAAACATAATTTAAAAATACATTTATTTCCAAAATACTGGTTTTACAACACTGAAAACCCAATACAACAACCAACAACAATACAAACAACACGAACTAATATACAGGCATAGAGTGACTCCCAATCAACAACTAAAGGATCCATGATGAGTCTCTCGCTCAACATAGATAAAATACACTATAACATGAATATAATATATATAACTGGGACACTCTATCCACCTCTTGTACGCTACCAGCTGAATCAACTCCACGTCCAGCGGAGAAACCATGATAACCTGAAACACACAGGCAAACAAAACAACCAGCCTCAGAGGGACATTGGGGTCATACCCCAGTACGGAGAGAAACTGAAAAACAGCTAATAGCAACAGATAATATGCAGATGTTATGCAAGAGAACAAGGCTACAACCGAAGGAAGGGAGCCAAAGGATCTCAAGAAACTGCTCAACAACTGATACAAATCAACTGAAAGATTGTGGACTACGTGTGTGAGTATATGGGAGCTACCCACTCGTCTCAACACACAGTACCAGATGCATAACAAATCACTCAACCTAATGTTGCCCAAATCATGAGGCGTGGGAGCTACCCACTCGGCTCATAGCGGCTAACAAAAACCCAGCAGGGAGATGAGGAGCACGATATTGCCGCCCGTCCTCAATACAAGCATCCTGGTACACACGGGTTAGCAAAACAAGGAACGGCTAACAAGATCTTAGCTCAACATGGAAAATGCGTGTATGCAAATGCAACAGCTTGCAACAATAAACACAGGGCAGAAGCAAGCAATAACAACACAGAAGCATAGACAGCAGCACACATATTATCCATGCCAAATCCAACTCTGTAAAACAAGCTCACATCCGTACCTTAGTTCTGAGCTACAATTACCACAACAAAGTCCCGAGCCCTCAAATTGAAACCTGAACGGAAAAGAAAATCTGTTAAAATGGTAACAGACTACACAAGGTAGCTTCTTTCACGATCTTATTCCAGCTTATCCCAAGCCTTCGAAATAGGTATAGAACAAAGCGCCTTAGCAAGAGGAGTCCAACGCTACCACTCTTGCTCAAATATGAGTCTTCTACCGTTGGCAATCGGAGAAGATAAGGTTCGATGAACAGTAGCTAGGGTATCGCGATAGAGTTTGCTCACGGGAAATAATTCTAAGTGTCGGGAAAGATAATTGCGAGATCAGTCAAAGTCCTCTATAAATACAACTTATGTCTCCCAAATCTGATGAACAGTAACCACCGACAACACTAGCTCAAAGCTGATACCCGCTCAGTTCTGAGTAACTCTCCAGATCTGGACCATACGCTAAACCAGCGCGCTTCTACCGAACAACGTCGCACCACAATCTAATTATTTATACACGTGACCCGTTAAAAGCGTCGAACAGAATTCCACTATTCCACTGGATACGTCATCCCGCTAACACCAAATCTGCTATCGCTAAAGGGCATCGCATCGCAACTCAGATCTGGATGCTCAAATCTGACACTAACACTGACCAGCATTCACTGATACCCAAAACGACATCGCACTGCCTTCCGGTCTAGACAACCCGAAACCGGTCTACAGTGAACTCTCGAACCAGGACGGTTCACGCAGCACTAACAACTAACGCAACTCAATATGAATTCTACCAAACGACAGCGTTTCGCTACACGCGCAGGACATTCGCTAGCGAACCTCGAATACTTTGCGACAATCAGATTTCACCTCTAGCCTCAATTACAAACAAACCAGCCCTGAAACTGAAACAACCAACTAGCACTTCTCAACTCTCCAAATCTGCCTACTACCCCGTTGAACTCTACAACTGTCCAGATCTGCTCTAAACACACAATATAGAAACCCGATACGCTCATCCAGCATATCAGCTCAAAGCTGATCCATCCTAGATCTGTTCACATCAAATTTGGTCTATCCAAAACCCGATTAATTAACTCAATTAATCCAATAATCTTTCGGGTCTCAAATTTTGTGTGACGCCCGTACCCATGGGAATCAACGGAGTGAAGTTAAATGAATAAACAAGAGGAATAGAAGGGCTGAATGCGAAATATTGTAAGCTGTATTTCCTTACAAAACCGATATACAAACCTTTGGCGCCAAAACTAAATAGCAACAGTAGATTTAAGTAAACAGACTTCTGGATCAGTTTACAAAACAAGATATTACAACTACTGGAACTCTATATGAGATCTCTATTGTTGTAATGGATCTTAATATAGTTTTGACAAAAGATCAAAAACAACAACAGCACGAAAAAGCCGGTCTTTGATAAACACACACATGGCCCAGCAGGTTCAGCTCCCGCCTCCCGTCTGCCCCATATCTGCCTCACCTGCACCATGAAAGCTAATGAGCCTAGGGGCTCGGCAAGTAAAACCGAGAATAACAAGGATCACTTAGTGCAGGCAGACACATACGTAAATTAAATAATTGTGTTTTAAAGGAAGTAAGTTTAAACATAAATTATTTTCGTAAAATCAGTTTTGGGAAAAATAACCCAGATCTTATCTATATTTTTCTTGTGACTTATGGCTTAGAAGCTCTCCTTAGGTCCAATGGCGCTTGATCAAGCTACATCTGAATTCAGTAACAATATGACGAAACATCGCCCATAACAATATGAAGGGGCAACTGATTCCTTCTACAGCTAGCTCACCCTTCCATCTTTGACCGTTTGTTATATATGCCATAAATCCTTTAAAACTGAATATTACTTCCTTTAAACAAAGCATTTGATCAAAATCAAATCACCAAACATCGGGATTCACTTCTTTTAAAACTCATTTCTCTTAAAATAATACGTTGCACTGAGCATGCAGCTTTGGCTAAAGAATACATATCTCAGACGTGGAAAAACAGATTTGGCTTCGCGAATTATATCTCTAGCATGAAACAAATTTGGCTATAGGAACAGTGCCTCTAGCTCGAAACAGATTTGGCTATATGAACAGTACCGCTAGCGTGAAACAGATTTGGCTATATGAACAGTACCACTAGCGTGAAACAGATTTGGCTATATGAACAGTACCGCTAGCGTGAAACAGATTTGGCTATATGAAGAGTACCGCTAGCGTGAAACAGATTTGGCTATATGAATAGTGTTACAACATCACAGACGACATCCAAATATACCAGCTCCGCTTATCTAACCAGTAAAAAATCCCGATTTGACTAGCATCGCCGACTAACTTGGAGTCAAGTCCAGAAACCACCATACACCAGAACGAAGGAGTACGTAATCATACATTAAACTTGAGTCTGTACTGCCCAGTGTTTTAAAACAACAATAATCGCACTAAACAGGCTGGAGATTTTTAAAAACAGAATTCAACTCTGTTACCCCCAAACATTCATTTTAAATCAAGCAAGAGCATGAACATAAGCGAAACTTGGGCGTAAAACAGGAAAGCAATCATAGAACTGAAAGGAACAATATATATATATATACTTTCATGGTGTAGCAAAGAATCAGCTTTACTTGCCTTATAGTGGAAATCACGAAGAACAGCTGGTCTCGGCAGGAGATCTCCTCAAGCCCTCGCGACGAGCTCCTTAAATATGAGAGAACTAAAGATTTTCTTGGCAAGCAAAATGAGCTTCCAACTCACGTAAAATCATGATATACGGGAGAATGATTTGTAGTAGGTGAAAGTACAATGATAAGACATGTTTAGCTTACCAAATCCTTGCAAAATTTATAAAAACTCCCTACTACTATTTTAATTTATAAACTTGCCATACGATTTTGAAAAGGACTTACCTCTCATTTAAAGAATTTTATTTTTGAATAAAATCTGAATCAGCTCGAGTTGTGCTTGGGGCGAAATCTGACCGGAATCTTGTGAATCGTGTTCGATGCTGAAAGAAAAAAATCACCTTAAATAAATAAAACTAAGTGAGCTGAAATCTGTATGCTCAAAACAGCCTTTGAAATAAAAAAGATAATAATTGCGGTCCTATGGATTTTGCGGCGTTACAACTCTACCCTCCTTACTGAAATCTCGTTCTCGAAATTTACTTACCAAATAGCTCTGGGTAAAGACTATGCATATCAGCTTCGGTCTCCCACGTAGCTTCTCGCTCTGATTGGTTAGACCATTGTAATTTAATAATTGGAATGGTACGATTCCTCAACTTCCTATTCTCTCTAAGAAGAATCCTCTCGGGTCTTTCTTCATAACTCAGATCTGGTGCAAGATGGATTGGTTCATAACTCAGCACATGCGACGGGTTGGGAACATATTTTCTTGAAGCTGATATGTGGAACACGATGTGCACTAAAGACAGATGTGGAGGCAGTGCTAATCGATAATCCATCATTTCTACTTTGTCCAAAATTTCTAAAGGACCAATATATCTTGGACTCAACTTTCCTTTCTTCCCAAAACGCATCACCCCTTTCATTGGAGCTACTTTCAAGAACACATGGTCACCAGCTTCAAAACTCAGCTCTCGACGTCTATTATCAGCATAACTCTTTTGTCTGCATTGAGCTGTTCTCATCCGCTCCCTTATTTTCCTAACAGCTTCAGCTATTTGCTCTACAACATCTGGTCCTAAACCAGCTCGTTCTCCTACATCAACCCATGAAGAGGTGTTCTACATCTTCGATCATAGAGAGCTTCATATGTGGCAATCTGGATTGAAGCTTGGAAGCTGTTATTACTAAGTAAATTCTACCAATGGTAGTTTCAAATCCCAACTCTCTGAAAAATCTATGATACAAGCCCTGAGTAGATCTGTCTGCATTGAGCTGTTCTCATCCGCTCCCTTATTTTCCTAACAGCTTCAGCTATTTGCTCTACAACATCTGGTCCTAAACCAGCTCGTTCTCCTACATCAACCCATGAAGAGGTGTTCTACATCTTCGATCATAGAGAGCTTCATATGTGGCAATCTGGATTGAAGCTTGGAAGCTGTTATTATAAGTAAATTCTACCAATGGTAGTTTCAAATCCCAACTCTCTGAAAAATCTATGATACAAGCCCTGAGTAGATCTTCTAGAATCTGAATCATCCTTTCTGATTGACCATTTTTCTGGGAGTGAAAGGTTGTGCTAAAGGTCAACTTAGTACCCAAAGCTCTGTGTAGAATCTTCCAGAAAGCTGACGTAAACCTTGGATCTCTATCAGACACGATCAAAACTGGAATACCATTAAGTCTTACTATTTCTCTTATATACAGCTCAGTGTATTTGCTCACATCAAAAGTTGTCTTGACTGGTAAGAAGTGAGCATATTTGGTGAGTCGGTCTACTATAACCCAAATTGAATTGTATCCTTGAACAGTTCCGGGTAAACCAACTATTAAATCCATTGCAATACTCTCCCACTTCCATTCTAGTATAGGTAGGGGCTTTAGCATCCCAGTTGGTCTTTGATGCTCAGCTTTGACCAGTTGACAGGTTAGGCATTCTGAAACAAATCTAGCAATATCGCGTTTCATGCCTGGCCACCAATACAACTTCTGAATATCTTTATACATCTTAGTACTCCCTGGGTGCACTGAGTACGGGGTTGTATGAGCTTCTGTCATCAGATCTGATCTCAAGTTGTCCACGCTAGGAACCCATAGTCTACCTTAATATTTAACACTTCCTCCAGCTGTGGTATAGTGATTTCCTCCTCTCTCTTCATCTTGTTTTACCCACTTCTTCAGCTGTTCATCTCTCAGCTGACCATCTCTAATCTGGTTTATCGGCGAAAACTTAATGGTGAGAACAGCTAAGGTTGAAGTACTATGACTGGGCACCAGCTATAGCCCAAAATTCTTAATCTCAGGTGCTAAGGGCCTCTGAGCTGTGATTTGGGTCAATCCTATCGACTTCCTGCTAAGGGAATCTGCCATGATGTTGGCTTTTCCTGTGTGGTAGCTAATGGTACAATCATAATTTTTGACAAGCTCTAACCACCTCCTATGTGTCATATTGAGTTCCTTTTGGGTGAAAAATTACTTAAGGCTCTTATGATCTGTAAATATTTCACACTTCTCCCCATAAAGGTAATGTCTCCAAATCTTCAAGGCAAAAACTACAGCTGCTAGTTATAGTTCATGCGTGGGATAGTTCTTTTCATGATTCTTAAATTGTCTGGAAGTATACGCAATTACTTTACGGTCCTACATCAACACAACACCTAAGCCTAACTTGGATGCGTTGGTATAGATGACAAACTATCCTTGATCAGAAGGCATGGTTAGCACCAGGGCTTCAATCAGAGCTTGTTTTAACTTCTCAAAGCTGATCTGACAATCTGGGGTTCATTCATATTTAACCCTATTCCTTGTTTTCGAGGTTAATGGGACAGCTGTCCTAACAAATGCCTTGATGAAACTTCTATAATATCCAGCTAAACCCAAAAAGCTCCTGACTTCTGAAACAGATTTGGGAACAGGAAAATAATGAACAGCTTCAACTTTGGCTGTGTCAACCTCCAATCCGTCCTTAGATATGATATGTCCTAGGAATGCAACTTTCTCCAGCCAAAAGTCACACTTACTGAATTTGGAATACAGTTGTTTGCTCTTCAAAACTTGTAGCACTGTCCTAAGATGGTTGGCATGCTCTGAGCTGATCTTGGAATATACCAGGATATCATTTTTAAATACAATCACAAACTGATCCAAAAACGGTTGGAAAACTCTATTCATCAAATCCATAAAGGCTGAAGGTGCGTTGGTAAGTCCAAAGGGCATTACTAAGAACTCATGATGGCCATAGCGTGATCTAAAGGCCGTCTTATAAATATCAGCTAACTTGATCTTCAATTGGTGATACCAAGATCTCAAGTCGATCTTGGAAAAGACCGTCGATCCCTTCAACTGGTCAAACAGGTCCTCAATCCTAGGAAGGGGATATTTATTCTTAACAGTCAGCTTGTTCATCGATAATCTATGCACAACCTTAAGCTCTCAGCTTTCTTTTTGACAAACAAAATAGTGGCTCCCCATGGTGACGTGCTGGGTCGTATGAAGCCTTTATCCAACTGGTCTTGGATCTGTTCCTTTAATTCCCCCATCTCTGTAGGGGCAAGGCGGTAAGGTGGTATGGAAACAGATGCTGCTCCTGGTACTAGATCAATTGCAAATTCCAATTCCCGATCGGGTGGTAGTCCATAGATGTCCTCTGCAAAAACTTCGGGAAACTCAATCACTACCTCTACTTCTGATAGTTGGGGTTCACTAACAGTAGCTAGGGACGATAGACATGCCAAAAATCCTACTTCACCTTTCCTTAAACAGCTTTGGGCTTTTAAAGCTGAGATTATGCGAGGAATTCTCCAAATCTGGTTAGCTTCAAACGTAAACTGGTCTCCTTTGGGTGGTTTAAACACCAATGTTCTAAACTTAAAATCAATACTACCCCAGACTTAGTTAACCAGTCCATACCCAGAATTAAATCGAACTCAGGCATAGGTAACACAATTAAGTTAGCAGTAATCAAATGCCCTTGGAGCCTAAGTTCTAAATCACGAAATAAACCATGAGACACCAGTTCCTCTCCTGATGGTACAATTACGCACAAGCCTATGGTTAATTGGTCTGGTTTGAAGGATAACTTCTTAGCAAACTTTGTTGCTATAAACGAATGAGTTGCACCTGAATCTATCAATGATATAGAGGGAATACCAGAAATCAAGATCTTACCCGTAACCACAGTGGAATCGGGGTTGGCTTGCTTAACTATCATAATAAAAGTTCTACTAGTCATCAGCTGCTTCAATTTTGGGCAGTTTCGAATAACGTGGCCTGGCGCACCACATCTGTAACAGACGTTCTGACCAACCCGACATGGACTAGGGTGATTCTTATAGCATTTGGGACAAACTGGCCGGTTGTTGTTTGTCAAGGACCGCGCTGATAGGTTGGGGTTGCAGAGGTTTTGGCTCTTGAGGCCTCTGCTGATTCCGGTTCTGATTCTTAAAGGGCCTCTGGTCTTTTTGCTGGAAGGTCTGTCTCTTCAATTGTCGCTCCTCCTCAACAGCCTTCCAGTCTTGATCTGCCCGGAGGGCCTTATCTACAGCACCCCTGAAATCCTTGGGTTCTGTCAATCTAACATCATGTCTGAGCACATGCTTCAAACCATCGACAAAATGTCACAGTTTCTCTTTCTGATCTGCTCCAATCAATGGTACAAAATATCACCCTCTCTCAAACTTTCGGATATACTCTTGGATTGACATGCTCCCTTGCTTTATCGCTAAAAATTCTCTTTTCTGCTCTGACCGCTTGTCCTCATTGAAGTACTGATCAAAGAATACTTTCTTAAATTCCTCCCAAGGGAGATTTGCCACATCCACCGTGATTCTAGCTCCTTCACACCAGAGCATAGAATCATCTCTTAGCATGTAAATAGCACACCTGGGCCTATCCAGATCGGGAGTCTGGAGGTAGTCAAATATATCCTCCATGGACTTTATCCAACTCTCAGCGACAAACAAATCTGTTGAGCCACTAAATTCTTTTGGATTCTGTCTTCGAAACCTTTCCTGGGGATCGTCTAGATTGGGTCCTCTACTGGATGATTGTCCATTGCTTCTGCTCGACTGGCCTACGAGTTGTTTTAAGAGTTGTGCCATACCAGCTAGACACGGGCACTATCATCTGGGTTGTCCTCTTCTCTGGGGCTACTTCTCCTACCTCTTCCTCTACTGAACATATTGATCTATAGCCCATAATCCACCACAATTGAACATCAGAACAAGTGTAATTAAAAAGATACATACTCTAACATAAGAATAAAACTCATAGCTCAGGAGAAACGGTTGACGAAATCTGTCCTAACTGGAAATATGTGTGTTTATCTGTAGGACCATGCTCTGATACCAAGTTGTGATGCCCATACCCATGGGAATCAACGGAGTGAAGTTAAATGAATAAACAATAGGAATAGAAGGGCTGAATGCGAAATATTTTAAGCTATATTTCCATACAAAACCGATATACAAACATTTGGCGCCAAAAGTAAATAGCAACAGCAGATTTAAGTAAACGGACTTCTGGATCAGTTTACAAAACAAGATATTACAACTACTGGAACTCTATATGAGATCTCTATTGTTGTAATGGATCTTAATATAGTTTTGACAAAAGATCAAAAACAACAACAGCACGAAAACGGGCGCCAAAAGTAAATAGCAACAGCAGATTTAAGTAAACGGACTTCTGGATCAGTTTACAAAACAAGATATTACAACTACTGGAACTCTATATGAGATCTCTATTGTTGTAATGGATCTTAATATAGTTTTGACAAAAGATCAAAAACAACAACAGCACGAAAACGCCGGTCTTTGATAAACACACACATGTCCCAGCAGGTTCAGCTCCCGCCTCCCGTCTGCCCCATATCTGCCTCACCTGCACCATGAAAGCTAATGAGCCTAGGGGCTCAGCAAGTAAAACCGAGAATAACAAGGATCACTTAGTGCAGGCAGACACATACGTAAATTAAATAATCGTGGTTTAAAGGAAGTCAGTTTAAACATAAATTATTTTCGTAAAATCAGTTTTGTGAAAAATAACCCAGATCTTATCTATATTTTTCTTGTGACTTATGGCTTAGAATCTCTCCTTAGGTCCAATGGCGCTTGATCAAGCTACATCTGAATTCAGTAACAATATTACGAAACATCGCCCATAACAATATTAAGGGGCAACTGATTCCTTTGACAGCTAGCTCACCCTTCCATCTTTGATCGTCTGTTATCTATGCCATAAATCCTTTAAAACTGAATATTACTTCCTTTAAACAAGCATTTGATCAAAATCGGATCACCAAACATCGGGATTCACTTCTTTTAAAACTCCTTAAAATAATACGTTGCACTAAGCATACAGCTTTGGCTAATGAATACATATCTCAGACGTGGAAAAACAGATTTGGCTTCGGGAATTATATCGCTAGCATGAAACAGATTTGGCAATAGGAACAGTGCCGCTAGCTCGAAACAGATTTGGCTATATGAACAGTACCGCTAGCGTGAAACAGATTTGGCTATATGAACAGTACCGCTAGCGTGAAAAATATTTGGCTATATGAACAGTACCGCTAGCGTGAAACAGATTTGGCTATATGAATAGTGTTGCAGCATCACAGACGCATCCAAATATACCAGCTCCGCTTATCTAACCAGTACAAAATCCTGATTCGACTAGCATCGCCGATTAACTTGGAGTCAAGTACAGACACCACCATACACCAGAACTAAGGAGTTTGTAATCATACATTAAACTTGAATATGTTCTGCCCAGTGTTTTAAAACAACAATAATCTCACTAAACAGGTTGGGAATTTAAAAATAGAATTCAACTCTGTGACCCCCAAACATTCATTTTAAATCATGCAAGAGCATGAACATAAGTGAAACTTGGGCGTAAAACAGGCAGCAATCATAGAACTGAAAGGAACAATATATAGATATATATATACTTTCATGGTGTAGCAAAGAATCAGCTTTACTTGCCTTATACTGAAAATCACGAAGAACAGCTGGTCTCGGCAAGAGATCTCCTCAAGCACTCATGACGAGCTCCTTCAAAATTTGAGAGAACTAAATATTTTCTTGGCAAGAAAAATGAGCTTCCAACTCACGTAAAATCATGATATATGGGAGAATGATTTGTAGTAGGTGAAAGTACAATGATAAGGCATGGTTAGCTTACCAAATCCATGCAAAATTTATAAAAACTCCCTACTACTATTTTAATTTATAAACATGCCATAAGATTTTGAAAATGACTTATCTCTCATTTAAAGCATTTTATTTTCGAATGAAATATGAATCAGCTCGAGTTGTGCTTGGGGTGAAATCTGACCGGAACCTTCTGAATCATGTTCGATGCTGAAAGAAAGAAATCGGCTTAAATAAATAAAACTAACTGAAGCTGAAATCTGGATGCTCAAAATAGCCTTTAAAATAAAAAGGTAATAATTGTGGTCCTATGGATTTTGCGGCGTTACATTTTGGTACACAATTTTACTTGGGTCCAGATCGGATTAGCCCTTTCGGGACGCATACACGAATTACCTTTATAGTTTTCCCAGTATGGACATCCACAAGGGTTCGTGCAGAAATCTTATGTGATCTGTTGAGATTTGGCTTTGTATTTTGACAATTCAGATCACGTTCGGGATGAACCTTTATCCATACAGATTTTGCCTTCGTTGAACCACGCCTTTGCTGGTTTAGAATAGACGAATTAGGTCCAACTTTCACTTTATCCTTCTCAAGTTTGTTCGTTATCCAGGTGGGCTTGCTGTTCTCAGGCTTAATATATCCAATACCAGTTTTGCCTTTATGGTTCAGCTGTCGTGTGGTCTGGTAATAATACTTGACCGACTCATATGCATCGTGTATCACACTGGCTTTTACAAAATTCAATTTCTTGAACTTGTCGTCAGCCAGATCTGACTGAGTACTGGTTTCCTCAGAGCTGCTTTCACCAAAGCTTAAACCTAAGCAAGATTTTTCATTCAAAGGCTTCTGGGTCTCATGCAGCTTGCCTAAGGAAACAGAAGACTTAGTCCAGTAGCTCATCACTTGACGTAATCTCTCATTTTCAGATGAGAGCTCACATGACTTAGTTCTCAAAAGATCATTCTCGATCTTCAGCTTACTCAACTCAGTTTTTAAACTGCCAGATTCCCCAAGCTGAGCAGTTCTTGGTTTCACTGAACTATTTTTCAAACATCCGTTTTCAGCTTTGATATCCTCGAATGTCAGAGATAGCTTTTGGTACTCATGGACCATTTCATTAAGTTCATTGATGAGGTCCTCTCGTGTAAATTCACTATTAGAGAAGTCAAATACCTCATCATCAGTTGTCTGGTTGGCCATCAAGCAGTGGACTTCTTCTTGTTCACTTTCACTAGATGAGTTGCTTGATGTTGTCTCCGAATGTGAGTCCGCCCAGTTCTTGTTGCTCTCCTCAGCAACAAGCACCTTATGATCGTTCTTCTTGTGGGGCCTCTTCTCAGATCTGTTTCTCCTTCTTTCTGTGGATCTTTCTTTGGACCGCTCTGTGGATCTCTTGTCACTTTCTTGGTCCTGTTGCAATCTGCTGCGAAGTTCCATGGTCTGCTACAGTTATAACAATTTAAATCAGTAGTAATCTTGTCATATTTATGATCAATGTTATAATTGAAATAAGGGTTTTGAGTTCTTCTCATGAATTTCTCAAACTTCTTTACGAAGGGGGACATGATATCATTGCTCAGTTGCTCTGCTGTCTTGCTATGTGAGCACTGTTCAGATGTCGTAGCAGCAAGAGATTTGGTAGGTTGTGAGGTCGATGGTCCAGCCTCAGATCTGGTCTCCAGCTCAAACTCGTATGCTTTCAGATTTGCGAAGAGATCGTGTAGTTCAATCTTGTTCAGATCCTTAGACTCTCTCATTGCCATCGTCTTAACATCCCACTCCCTCGGCAGTTCTCTCATCACTTTGAGGGCCAGTTCTCTGTTGCTATATTCTTTTCCCAGAATAGTCAGCTCTATCACAACAGCACTGAATCTCTCATCAAATTCCGCCATCGTCTCTCCCTCTCGCATCTTTATCGACTCATATTTCTACTGGGCAACAGTCAGCTTGTTCTTTTGGTCTCATCGTTGCCTTCACAGATTTGCGTCAACTTCTCCCAGATCTCCTTGGAAGTGGCGCAGGTCTTTATCTTGCTGAAAATGTTTTTATCCAGTGTCTTATATAGAATATCCTTTGCCACATTGTGAAAATTTGCCTTCTTCTTGTCCTCTGCTGTGTACTCCATTCGAGTCTTCTCAATCCACTGTCGAGCACCAGCAGTAATTGCCATAGCCGTCTTTGCCTTCATAATCTTCATGGGTCCATATGTAATGACGTACCACATGTCATCATCTTGCACGGCAAGATGGGCTTGCATCCTGATCTTCCAGTCGTCATACTCTTCCTTCGAAAAAATAGGAATTTTGTTGTGAGAAGTAGACATATCTAAATGTAAGCACAAAGATCAGACTGTTCAATAACTGAGAGTTCAGGCTCTGATACCAATTGATAGGATCAATGGAATCGAAAATATAGTTAAAATAAGCTTAGGAGTTCAGAAGGGGGGGTTGAATGAACTCCTTCGATTTTTATTTTTCGAAACCTTAAAAATGTTTTTACAAGACTCACTTAAATCAGATCTGAGGCTCTCAGTCCAAATCTGTTTTCTCGGTTAACAAATATTGTGCAGCAAGAAACCGATTAAACAGTTAACAGTTAACAATAAATATGATGCAAGTAAGTAAAAGATAGAGTTGAGAGTTTGTTTGTGGAAGTTCGGATCTGAAGATCTTACGTCTCTCTTTCTTCCTTTTCAGGAAGGGTCCACTAGAAGATTTTATGTGTACAGCTTCTGTAGACACCCGATCACTCAAGCCACGCTCAAGTGAACTCCTAGCAACCACAATCTATGCAGATACCACTTCTAATTACAATCAAATGATTTTTCGAACTGCTTCACACAACATGTTTGTTACAGACTCTAATCTGATTTTACAAGGAAAGCGATACAATAGAGTTCTATAAATCTTCTGGCTTCAATACACTGAAGCTTGTTTATAGATGTAAACAAGAAGATATCTCGAAGGTTTTCTGATAAGAACTGAACGAAAAATGTTCTTCGAGATTTTGAAGACTGGGACTCAAAATATTTTTGCGAGAGTGCTTTTTTAGAGTCACCAAGCTTATAGTTTCGCAGAGACTCTGAGAGAGTAAAACTTCCGAGAGTGAGAAAGAAACGACCGAGAGCTTTCTGATTTGAAATCTTCAGCTATTTATACATCTCCATCCTCAACGGTCATAAATGAGCTAGTAGACACAAACCATGTTTGCATATCTTCATCGTATCAATGCATTAAATGATCCATTAATGCTATGCAAAGGTCTGTCTAAAGTTGTCAGAGATTTGTTGACTTTAATACCCAAAATAGGTAAACATCGAATATACCAATTCTGCGTCCTGCAAAGTATTCTACAAATAGCTCTGAACTGAGTCTCATTCATTCACTTTGTCTAACAGGCTTTATACGATTGAATCTTGATCGTTGAATCCTTTGAAATGAATATCTGATGAAATCTTAAGCTCAAACATGTTTCGACACTGAGATCTAAAATTTGCTCTCAAATATATAAGCTTTACTTTTATTTTTCTAGTGCGTAACTTCCCTCTTTAACTTCTTTATAACTGTATAACTGTCATATCTGAGTTCTCTCCTTTACGAGTCTTCCTTCTTTTCTTTAACAATATATTCAGATCTGAAACCTCCTTTTTGTCTCTTTAACTATACCATGGTCAAATCTGAAATCTCTCTTATCTGATATCTGAACAAATAACCTCTGAACTGAAACTGATATATAACCTGATCTGAATGCTCTCATCTGATCTGATAAGCTATCTTCCTTGTTATATACTGTTCCCAATATTCTTGGATCTGAAACGAAGCCTCTGTACAAGACCTGATAAGCTCTGATGTGAAATAATTAACCTGATAACTGAATATCCAAATAACCAAATCTGATGAGCTCTGATCTGAAATACTTAACCCGATAACTGAATATCCGAATAACCAAATCTGATGAGCTCTGATCTGAACTGTTCTGAACCCTCTAAACTGATATAGTCATGAAGGCCTCTGAACTGTTCTAAAATGCTCTGATCTTATATCCTCTGATCTGATCTGAATATGCCTAGTTCAAATCTGAACGGATCTGAGTCATCGATCTTAATCTGATAGAACCCGAAAACTCCAAATCTGATAGCTTAATGTTCAGTTCTTTATCTTGTTTATGTTATCACCAAAACTTATATATTTTATCTTAACAAAGTGATCAGGTTTAGGGGTGGCTGGTGGGTGCAGGCTAGATCGGACTGGGAGGTGTTTATCGTGGAACCTACGTTTTCCACGTTAACCCAGATTACACATTTTTTTGTTCAAATTTGAGATAAATCAATTTTAATGAGTTTGTATCGATTAATTCATATACAGTTATCTGTACACTGAACGTAATCAGTTTTGGAAAGTTTATATATATTCCGCATATTGTATAAGCTCTGAGTTATTTTTTTCAGTTGGTGATCTGAATTATTATAAATTGGTAATTTAGTACGAAATTATTTTGTTACTTCATCGTTCGACCAAATAAATTATGATCATCTTTTAATTCGCACCCTTCAATTTATTAAATTGGAAATTTAAGATGAGGGCCTCACAACTTGGTATCAGAGCATGGTTATTGAGATAAACACTTCTTTCCAGTCCGATACAGTCCTCGTCAACCGCTTCATCTGAACAGTGTGTTTTGTTTCAATATTATAGAATAAAGTTTCATTGTTATAATGGTATTGTGGTGAATTTGGGGAATTGGTTTAGTTATATGAGGAAAAGGAGGAGGAAGAAGAGATGCCATGTTGGAAGATGATAGTACTGATAGTAACAATCGAGTCTTAGCAAGCATAGCTCAATTGCTCGAGCAGCTAGTAGGGAAATCTATCCAAAGAAATGGCCAATACTCAAATCGAGGATTTAGTCATGAGAACCCTCAGGAAAAGTTTAGACGAAAAAGGCCGAAGTAGTTACACTAATATGATATGATTCGTTCGATGATTTCAGTTAATAATTTAATTTTTGTTTAGACACAATTTACAATTGTGATCTGATATTGCGCTGAGATGAACTGCAACAATGATCGAATTTAGTTCAATTGTTTTGAGCTGATTTGACTTTGTTTGACATTCTTAAGTTAGTCTAGTTTTCTTAAGTTGTGTTGATTTTCCTAATCTGAGTTGACTTAATAGCCCAGATCTGATTTTCTATCCTAATCTGGCCTAAGTTCATAATATATTTGATACTTTGAGCTGATCTGATTCATCTTAGGTTCACTTTGGACTACTACGATTTAATTCTAATCCTTCAGTTTATCAACTTTTATTCTAAATTATAGATCTAATATGTTGAGAGTTATACGCAATTGTAAGAAATAGCTCATCATCTTAGAGCTCTGCTATTAGTTCTTTGTACCTATAGCCTGAGCTGATTCAAATGTTTTCTTTCGTTGAACTCCATTGTACTTCCAGAAGCTTTTGAATATAAAAATATGTTTTAAAACAAAAAACTATACATGTATGCGATATTATTCAGATCAGAGAAGAGCAATTTAAAAATAATTTATAGAAAGTTTAAAGGAAGTTCAAAGTTTTAGTTATTTGTGACGAGTAACAGACAGTCAACCATAGAGTGTGTGGTAATCGGTCGACGGACTGGAGTGCCACACCAAACATAGTGTGTGTGGTAATCGGTCCACGGACGAAGTGCCATGCCAATAGAGTCAAATACTAGGGCGTGTGGACAACGGCCAAAGGGTCGTTGGGTCCTGCTCCACCTGGAACCAGTTTAATCTTGATCGAGTTACTATGACCTTAGGAGAGCTTTCGTTTACACTACACACCATAAAATGATGAATACTATTACAACTTAGTATTGGAGAAAGTTATGCTTTACAATTACTTCCTTTATCAGTTTACGGGTTTATCAGTTTTTAAGTTATTTGATATGCATGTATTGTGTGCACTTGTTATTTACAGATTTACTTGTTGAGTCTCTAGGCTAATTTGTTTTTCTAAGTGCAGGTGATCAAGTTTAGAGGTGGCTGGAGGGTGCAAGCTAGATCAGACCGGGAGGTGTTTATCATGGAACCTGCGTTTTCCACGCTAGCCCAGATTATATACTTTTTGTTCTACTTAGATTTGAGATAAATCAGTTTGTAATGAATTTGTATTAGTTAATTCATGTATAGTTATCTGTAAACTGAACGAAATCAGTTTTGGAAAGTTTATCTATATTCCGCATATTCTATAAGCTCTTACCTGTTATTTTCAGTTCGACAACTGAATTACTATAAATTGGAAATTTAGTCCAAAATTATTTGGTTACTTCGTCTTTCGACCAAATAAAGTATAATCATCTTTCAATTCGCACCCTTCAATTTATGAAAATTGGAAATTTAAGATGAGTGCTCATAGGAACCATAACTGTGAGGACTGTAATTAGCCGAGATGATTAACGGCCTAATTAGTCCAAATTAGTAGTTAACTAATCGATATTAATCAGCTTATGGAGTATCGGTTGAGATGGATCAGCTCGGTCGTAAGATGATCTTAGGTCCATGCTAAGCTGATAGTGGAAGCTGCTTTGAGTTTCAGTTTAGACCAGTATGGGTGCAAGCTGTTTAAGCGACCTGTGCTGATGTTAGGAGAGTGAGCTACTTTGAGGTTGCAGTAGAACTTTTTTAGTTTGGACGCTGGACCCATAGTTTGAGAGATTCAGCTTAGAAGCTTGCTGTGTAGTATGCGAGCTGGACTAGATCGGGTACAAGCTGGCAGGTAAGTCTTGTGATGTATTTAGTCGTGTTGAACCAGTCCAGTGCATCGGTCTGTGCTGATCTAAGATCGCGAGCTGATCTGAGTGGAACATTTTTGAGCTATCTGCTTCGTTGTGCTTAATCGAGTTTTCTGCCGCGAGCAGTTTTGGGACAACAGCGTAGAGGCGAACAACTCTGGGATTTTGCTCTATGAGCGTAAGCTGAGTTCAGCTTAGGGATGTTCTGGGTGCCCTGAGCTGAGTGTTTAGATCTCGAGTGTTATGCCGCTTCATTTAGTGGTACAACTTAGGCGTAAATTGGTAATAACTTCTTGTCTAGATTAGTGTTTTTTGTGGTCTTTATCTTAGGTAAGAGTTGTTCGTAGTTATCAAACAGGAAGATCGTTGTTTATGGTTTCAGCTTTGGAGAGAAATGTTCAGTATGCGTAAGCTGGCCAGTGCCTGATCTGGAATGTTTCTGCGAGCTGTGCTGCTGTGCATTTTGCGAGCTGTTATAAGATTAGGTGCTGCGAGCTGAGAGTATCACGGACTGTTTGATCATCTTAAGCTGGATAGAGATTCCTGAGCCTAACTGAAAGGATGCCATCTGACCTGAGTTTGTGTAAGCTGTCTGGTGGCACTGTGCGGTGTCTTTGGTCATGTTGGCAGTTTAACAGCTCTGAGATGTTAGTAGTTTGGGTAGTGAGAGGTAACCTGGATTCAATTTGGGGGCGTGACTAGTGTCTTGAGCTGAGTAGCAGATCGTTAGTAGTGTCTGAGCTATTTGGTAAAACCAGTCTGGGCATAAGTTGATAGTGTAGATCAGCTTTGAGGAAGGCTGTTGATAGATTTCGGGTCAGTGGTGAGCAGACATGGTGATCAAATAGCCATAGAGAGTGTGATCTGATCTGCTGGTCTGATTTGTAATATTGTGTGTGGCGCAAGCTATTTGTGCGGTCAAATTTGGGTGAGAGTTGATCTTCACTCCTGTTCTGGAGAGCGCATGATCTGGATGCGCGAGAGCTGAGTGTGGTTCGTAGGCTGAAATACGCGAGAGCTTAACAGCGTGTGAAAGTTGACTGATGAGAGCAGAGCTATTAGGAGCGAGAGCTGGTTTGAATGTGCAAACTGAGCTGCTTCGCTTGGGCTAAATGCAGTGTTGAGATCCGAGAATATCTTGGATCACTGTAGCAATGGTCTGTTGAGAGTTAGTATATATACTCGCTCGTTGACAAACACTTAGTCATTTTTAGACCACACATCTCCTTATTTTCTTCTGGAAGCTCCAGACAGATATTTTCCAAACCCCCGTCATCAATGTTCACTCGACCTAGTATTTTCCAGAACGTGGAAGATTGGCCGGTCTGTTTTGAGTGAGGGTAACTTGGTTGGAAACCCCTCTTCAAGCTCAACATTTCTATACCAGTTTGGAGTCGAGATGAGGCCACACTGAGGAAACCATAGAGAGGCATCATGAGTAGGAGGTCACGATTTCCGATCATGTTGAGATTCGTTTCAGGTAATAGAGGTTTTATGTGATGTTGTCGACTCTTGATAGTTACGTTTTGAGATGGGTTTTGATTTATGATGTGAGTTCAGGCTAGCCGACTTGTGAAGTTTTGGTCGTGAGCTGTGTGAGCTCTAACTCAAACTGATCCCTTAGATATCTTGGCAGATAGTACCTCTCTTTTGGTTTTTCCTGAGAGCTGCTGGCCTTGAGCTATTGGCCGAGACCTAAACAGAGCGGTGAGTGCGTTCTGCTTTCAGCTGCGAGCTGTGTTGGGGTATTGTGGTAAGATCTGCATAAGGTACGAATTGATCTTGTATTTATAGCTTTAAGATAAACATGTGAACGTAGTGGCTGTAGGCTGAGCTGCCGTAGCCTGGTCGTGTATAGGCTATGTTGTTGTAACCTTCTATGCGTGCGCTGAACTGTGTTATGTATGCTGTGTCTGAGATGCTTAGGTGCTAAGCTACTTTAGCTATTTACACATGTGTTGGGTAGTCGTGCTGTTTACTTTGAGTATGTTGTCATGTCTGTGGCTGGGATCAGAGTTTCTAAGCCTAGTATCGCATGGTATAGCCTGACCTGTTCTGTTTTATGCATGTTGTGATTCTGAAGCTGTTTGATTATGTTGTATAGCTGTATGTTGCAAACTATTGGCTTTGCATTCACGAATTTCATATTGAGCTCCTCCCTTGTTATCCGCATGATGTTTTGTTATGTTAGTACCAGGAAGCGTTTCTGTTGGGTTACTTGAGGACGACTGGGGAGCACCCGTGCTCCTATTATCCCTATAGTTCTTGATGTTTGACGCTATGAGATGAGTGGATAGCTACCACGTTCTCATGATCATGGGGCACCAGGGGGTTGAGCTGTTCTATCTTTGCTTCTGGTACTATGTGTTGAGATGAGTGAATAGATACCACGCTCTCACATGCTCTGTGACCACTTCTGAGGATGATCGGGTAGCACCCGTGCTCCTCATCTCCCTTCTGTTCTGGGTGTTTGCCGCTATGAGACGAGTGGATAACTACCACACTCTCATGAGCTTGGGGAACCAGCAGGTTGAGCTGTTCTATCTTTGCTTCTGTTATTGCGTGTTGAGATGAGTGGATAGCTACCACGCTCTCACATGCTCTGTGGCCACTTCTATTCGATAACCAGCTGTTTGGCCGTTTCCTTGAGCTCCATTGATCACTTCTATTCGATAGCCTACTGTTCGGCTGTTTCCTTGAGCTCCGTTGATCACTTATATTCGATATCCAGCTGTTGGTTGTTTCCTTGAGCTCCGTTGATCACTGCTGTTCGATTGTCAGCTGATTAGCTATTTGTTTGAGCTCCGATGATTATTGGTACCCATTCATGCATTGCACGTCATTATATGTTACATATGTTATTTGATAGCTGTTTTATGATTTTATTCGTACTAAGGTTTGAACTCGTTTGTTTTTCCCTTGGGGCTGCTTTGGTCATGTGTTTGCCATTGCAGGTTTTCAGGTAGATCAACTGGTCCGAGAGATGAGTCAGCTGGTGGATCCCCGTGGGTGTTGAGTGTCCCAGTTATATATATGCTATCGAGTCATTGCCAGGTGATGCCCTGTGTAGTTGTTTACTTATTGATTCTATTTGAGTTTGAACGATATATATATATATATATATATATATACATATCTATTGTAATGCCCAGAAATCCTGATTACATGAGAATGAGTGCATGACTAGGGGAAAAATTGTTTTTAGGAACATTATGTGTCATTTTATGCGATTAAGTGATGATTTTATACCCTATGATGTTCATGTCATTTTATTAGCCTGTTTGAGTTCCGGATGCATGGACGAGATTGGGGACGACCGAGGTGAAAGTTTATTTGAAATCTTAAGCCCTCATATTTTTAAGAGCAAAATTTTATTATTTTAAGCAGCATTTACGAAAAATAAGATTTTTATGTATATTTGTCGAGTGGGACTGGTTTTTCGTCTCTATGGGCTATTTTAGTGAACTTTACTACATTTTAAAAATTTTAGGATTTTATATTAAGAAAATTAGAGGTTTAAAGGCTAAACTTTGATCATTTTAATTAGTGGGGGCTATTGAGGGAAAACTCTTATTTTCCTAACTTAAAATATTGAGAGGGGTTTTCTGGTACTCATTCATTTTACAACCCTAATTGTTTTGAAAACCCTAGCCTCCCTCTCCCTCTCATCCTCGCGCCTCCACCCCTCCCCTCTAGCTCGATTTTCTTTAATTTTTGTGTGATTGCAAGGTTTGTTCGTCCCAATCTCTTGTCCTCCGCTCCGGTAACGCGTAATTCTCGTAGTTCTCAGAAAAGGCATGCTCTATTCTTCATTTTCTCACCATTTAAATCATAGTATATTATTTTTTTAAAAGGATGTGCATAATTTTTTTGTGATATGATTACATCCATGTTTGTTGTTTGAGATTCATGCATGTATCACGATCTTTAACGTGTATTTGATTCATTTCTTGATGTGCTTCGGTCATGGACGGTTCATGGGGCTTAGGGTTCGGTTCATGGTGGCTAGGGGTGGTCTGAAGTGAGGCAAATGTGGCTCGATCGTTGATCGAGCCAAGGGCGTGACATGAAGGCTGCACCATCGAGCCATGCGCTGTTCACCTTCTTGCGTTTAGTCCGGGCCATGTGAGCCATGGTTTGAGCCATGGCATGGCCTAGGGGGACCGGCTGGACCTAGGGGTGGTCCTGCCGATGGCGCTCCGATCAAGGGTGGCTGGAAGTTGGCGGCCGAAGGGCTGGAAGTCGCATGCTAGGCTGCGACGGCGGCTAGGGTTTCTTGCATCTATTCGACCGGTTTGGTTGGACAGGTTGGGTCGGTCTAGCTGGATCGGGTCGGGTCAATCATGGGTTGGGTCAAATATTTTAAGATGTATCCGAGTTATTTTATTTCTAGACCGGGAATTTTTATTTTTAAGTTTAAAGTCCGATTTTAAGCGTATAAGGTCAGAATATTTTAAGTCAACTTTTACAGTCAAAATTCCCTTTAATTATGGGCCCAATAAGTTTTATTAAGTTTTAAAGTTAGATTTTTAATTAGTGGGACTGATATTTTAGAAAATTTTAATGTCTGATTTCTAAATCATGGGGCTGAGTACTTTTAACAATTTTGAAATGTAATTTTGAGTTTAATGGGTCAAGTCGAGTTTTGGGGTAAGTTGCAGGTTAAGATCAAGTATAGGCTTTTGGGCTTTGTATTAGTGGGCCAGCATATTGAACCAGTCCTTGACCGGAGGAGAAAATGTAGAAGCCCATAAATATATATTTAATTATATATGTAGTATTTTACGTATATGATTAAGAATTTTTTAAAAGAAATTAAATACATATTGATGGGCTAAATTATATATGTAGTATTTTACGTATATGATTAAGAATTTTTTAAAAGAAATTAAATACATATTGATGGGCTAAGCCTTTTAAATTGCATGTTTTATTACGTACACGCATCACGAAATCATTATGAAATGTTAAGGCATGAAAGAAAAGAAAATATTTTTGAGGGATTTAAGTGATTTGTGGCAAGTAATGATGAGCGGAATCGGGATGCCGGGCCCGATGAACCTCTGTTATTGTTATAATGAGCTTATGGATCCATGTGTTCACGGCATGGCGAAGTGGCAGCATAGAGGTGTGAGGGATCGAGGTAAGGTCGGGTGAGCTGCATCGCCACGAACATTGGTTTTATGATTGATCAATCGTTAATGTAATGACCCACACATCATGGATAAGACTCACACGTATCTTACTTTATGTTATGTTATGTTCATGCCTCAATACGTTATGATATACGATTATGTACTTTTACGACTAGCTTTTGAGCCATGATTTACGATCATTCATGCATGCACGTTTTTAGGTTATTTTAAGATAATTATGTGCTTGCATGCGGTTTATTATGCGTACTTTATTATTATCAGATAGAGCATGTTGGGCCTTTAGGCTCACTAGGTTTAAATGGTGCAGGTGATCCTGCTGTGGATTTTCCTGACTGGTGGTGAGGACCTCTGATCTCCCGCTGCAGTTATCACCCTGTCAGATGCTTTCATTTCATTTTATTGGACTTGTTCAGATTTCCGCAACAATTTATCTACTATGATTTTAAGACAGAATGAATTATGTGATTTTTCAAGATATTTATTTATTTAAGTTTTAAAGTGATGTTGAGAAAAGATTTTTAATGGTTAACTTATAATTTTAAAGAATGGTTATTCCGCATTTTATTTCAAAAAAAAAATTTGAGTTTCAGTTCGTTTTAGTTGGTATCAGAGCGGTGGTTCTTGTGGGGTACTAGTCTGCTTCGTGGAGCTCGAAAGTCACGCTGCCAGTCTGTAAGTTTTAGGGTTTTACGATCCAAATTTATTTTCACATGATGCATGTTTGATTTCTACATTAGTTTTACCTTAGGAGTTTAAGAGGTAGACGCCTAGTCATGCACTTGGATTTACGTGAAGGGTATTGTGCGCCAGTATGCCTCCCAGACGTGCTAGAGATCAGCAGGATGGCCCCTCCTCCTCCCCCACCTCCACAGATGACGTCGTATGAGAGGGCTAGCGTGGACATGCTAGTCGGGATCACGAAGATGCTTGTCAGGCCCCGTGCTAATTATAAACAATTAACACATAATAAGCGCATAAACACGGAAGCTAAAAATCAGGGCTTAAAATTTTTTTGAAATACTATGGGCCTGAACTTCAAATCATACATTCAAAATATTCAATACTCAAAATATGAGTTAACTCAAACTCATACAACAAGTAACCATATTTTATCAATTCAAAAGACAGATCCCCAAATACATGATAACACGGGCATCCCCCGGTTCAATACATATCATAAATAAACTGGGACTCAGGGATGCGGGGATCGACCAGCTGAACTTCCACTCTGCCCAGCTTGATTACCTAGTGCTCCTGCAAATGGGTAACGCAGACCCAAACAACAAAAGCAAGAAAAGAAGTACGAGGTCAAGCCTCGGTACGAAGAGCTATCAAAGCAGATAAACATGCAACATGCTATAAATCAATGCTATGAATGCATGAGGCTGTCAAGGACATCGGTCAGCAAGGCCAGTGCATCAACCGGCAATCATATCAAGTCGCCTCTATACCACGGTCTATCAACCGGGAAATCATCGGTCCGTGATCATCGGGGCCCGTCAGCCCATCACAGCTCGGTGGTAGACACTCGAATCCGGTTGTCACCACTCCGACGATAGCTTTGGACTTTTCGGGCACGACTCAACAGTCGGCCAGTCACAACGTGGCACCCAATCAGGTTATCAAATCAAATCTGTACATCAGGCTCAAGATGTATGCATGAATGCCATTTGATATCCATGCTAAATGCGTACAATTTATAATACGTGAAGCAAAACATAACTCAATCAATTCCAGCATATAAATTCACGTAAGCCACATAACAGCAGTTCACAACATCGAAACATAGACATCTTCACGCTCAAGCTGCTAAGGGCTGCTCAAATCGTACCTTTCCTCTTCAATTTACCTAACAGATTCCTCCTGGCTCAAATCACGCAGCAGGAAACTTCCTGGAAGCTGAAATCTGTTACAACATAGCTAATATTTTAGCACAATTCTGCTACAAAATCACGCTAATCCTACGGCCAGAAGCATACTTCGATCCTATACTTCTACGCAGGCATTAACTACTAAAAACCGAGCTCAAACTACTAGAAATGCTCACCCAAAAGCTCACGCTAGCAGAAAAACGCACGCACAGACTTTTCTCAAAAGCTTCGAACTCCAGCCGCTTCGCGTTTCCACTTCCAGCGCAATTACAACGTTACAAAAGGGTAGCAAACGAAAGAGCTAAGCAAGGGGAATCCAGCGCCACTAAGATTGTCAAAAACAAAGGCTGGATGCGATGGAAATCTAGGGAAGAAATGTCTCGGTGAACAGTAGCTCGACGAGGGTTTGGAGAAGAAGATAAGAAATGGCTGGTTCAAAAAAAAATAATTCTAAGTGTCGATCAACACTTCTATAAATACCTCGTAAAGCCTCGCCTGCTGATTCATTAAAATCAATCAAAATGATCAGCAGAAGTCTATCAGCAGCAGCCCTCTATTCCCTTCGTAAAATCAGCAGCAACGACAAAATAACCAATCGCACGAAAACACTTCAAAACGACACCGTTCCAACTTATCGTCTATCAGCAGCAGCCCTCTATTCCCTTCGTAAAATCAGCAGCAACGACAAAATAACCAATCGCACGAAAACACTTCAAAACGACACCGTTCCAACTTATCAAAACGACGCCGTAGCAAACACCAGCTGCCAACAGTTCTCGCAAGCAAAACAACCAAGAGCTGATAACAGCTATCTCTTCAAAACAATCTATCTTCTGGTCGCGCGAAATCACTCAAAACGACGACGCATCTACTAGTCCAAAACGACGCCACTTTGGTTACGCAAGCATTGCTGCCAACAGCTGATCTCTAAACGCAAGGCTCAAAACGCAGCGTTTCAACTAATTCAAACGACGCCGCTTCACAATGCTCTTTTATTTGCGCGCCTGCTGGTCAACAGCAACCATCACAACGCAAATACTACCAGCAGCAATGAATACGTCACGCCTACGTCATCATATCTATCGATAGCTCTCGCGACTGACTCCAAGAACCATCAGCTGATCACTGTTCACAAGCGCCTCTGCTGAATTCAATATTCAACACTCCAAAATGTTGACTAACGCGTGTCACTTCCTCGCTCAATCTCATGCTAAGCGCAACATCTGCCAGCAGCAACTTCAAACTTCGAAACTAAAGCCAGCAGCTCTCCTTGCGTCACGCTGACGTCATCTCTGCTGATTCAAAATCCACCAGCAGGAGCTACAGTAACTTGCTGCTAACATTTTTGCTCCAAAATCGCTACGACTAAATTTCCCAGAAATTAACGTAACGCTCAAAATCAACAGGGACTTCAAAAACTACGTGATTAATTCCCAAATCAAACCAATTAATCACTAATCCAAATTCTCAATCCTCACAATGCTAGAGAGGCAGTCGTAGTGATCCGGTAAGTCTCATGAGGAGGACGTGGCTGAGCGGTTCTGCAAGCAGGGACCCAAGGAGTTTGTTGGGACTACAGATCCGCTAGTGGATGAGGAGTGGATCCGTTCCCTGGAGACCATCTTTTCCTATATGGGCCTTCAAGATGCTGACAAGGGTTAGATGCACCATCTTTGTGATGAAGGGAGATGCAGCACTCTGGTGGGAGGGTGTGGTTGGATTGGTTTTGGAGGACCTGACCTGGGAGAGGTTCAAGGTCACCTTCTTCGAGAAGTACTTCACAGCGGACGCTCGGAGTCAGCTGATTAGATAGTTCATGAGTCTCCTCCAGGGAGACAAATCTGTAGCTGAATATGTCCGGCAATTCGAGCGGGGGTGTCACTTTGTGCCCTCTATCGCGCTGATGGAGAGTGTGAAGCTGAGACAGTTTACTGATGGACTGAGACCAGACATCCGCCACGATGTCAACATCACGGACGTGACTGCTTACATGGCTGCAGTTAACCGAGCTTACCGGTCTGAGAGAGGCCAGAAGGACATGAGAGAGGATTTTCAGTGGAAGAGGCAGTTTCAGCAGCTCGCCAGGGACAGTCTTCGCAACAGCCGACGAACAGACCATATCAGGCCCTCCTAAGGGCCCAACCCCTCAGGGGCCACATCAGCATAGGCCGTAGGGCCAGCAGAGGCCACATCAGCAGGGGACCAATGTTGGCGCAGCGGCGGATCCGGATCCCGCTCCCGGGGCACAGCGGAAGATTTAAAATTTTTGCACCGGAAACATTCAATACATAATGATAAAAGCAATAAAACATCCATAGGGTGTTTTAGAACGGTACCTTGCTGGCGTCTAGGCGCCTGGCTCCGATCAATTTCACGAGGAAATTGGCACTTCAACGGTTGGCGGTTGTCGTTCTCCTAATCCGGTCCACGACTGGAATCACGACTCCTTCGTCAGTCTGCACTACAAAACGTGACGAATTTATCACGGACGGAATCTCCTCGTCGAGGTGGTTGGAAAAAGTCCAACCACGGCAACGGACGATGCACGGCGGTGGGCGGCGCAAGGGGTGGCGGCCGAAGAGGAGAGGGAGAGGAGGTGGGCGGCTAGTGTCTAGGGTTTTGTGTGATGCCAAGTTTTTTTCATGCAACCCTAGGCAACACATATATATGTAGACTTTTGATGGGCTTGAACCGGCCCAATGGGCCTGGGTCAGGCCCAGTCCCGTATGAACATTCGGTTCAACTGTATCACCGTGGCTCCATCATAATCCCGATCGACGATCAGATCGGACCGATCTACACAGTTTACAAAACTGATTATTATGATGCGAAAACAATTTTTCAGACCACCTAGTCCAAAATTGCAGTTTAGCCCCTCCAAGTTTCAAGGATAGTCAAACTAGCCCAAACTTTAGGGAAATTGCACTTTGACCCCTGTTGACTTTTAGGAAGTCGCACTTCCATCCTTCCTCCTCCTATGCTCAACAAATTGAGCTCAGTTTTTGTGCGGGAATCGTGAAACCAGTACTTGTGTGACCCTCAATTGTTCAGGGATACAGCTAGCCGTGGGCCCACAACATGTGTGACTCCGAAACTACATTTTCAGACTAGCCCATCGGATCATGTTAAAGCGCCTAGAAACATCGACCCATTATCCCATAGGTATCACTGATAGTGCCTGCAAGAACCAGTTGGTCATGGTTAGCGTACAGTACGGTCCTTTCAACACATATATCCCGATCAGATCAACGACCATTGGTAAATCGAGAGTCGCTAGAGATCCAATAACCATGCATAAATCTCGGAGATCAAATAGTAACATCGCATGTGTTACTAGGTAAACCCTGTTAGAGTAGATGCCCAACTAGCCAACTTGTGGCGTGTGGGTTTATAGACTCCTGTATATGACAATCTTTATATATGATATTCGCATTTATTTATATGGCATTCTTTACTTTCATTGTGTTGTATGATGATTAAAAATTACGTTGAGTAAAGACCTAGAATACACTAAAGTGTATGTTAGATGTGATAGTGGGTATGACGGCTATCATGAAACACATCTAATAGTCACTGTGTATTCTGAACATGTTCCTAGTCGATTAGACCGTCAAATTGAGGATAAGGCCGCCCGAGCTTGAGACTAGTATCTGCGATGCGAAGTACCATGTTTCATTGGTAGGGAACATTGTGATGTTCTGAGCATGCAGATAGATAGTGACCTGGTGATCCATCGAACTACCCTCGTTCGGACTTTCCAAGTGGTTACCATTTGTCGAGTGGATAAGTCCGAGGTCTTGGTTGTACTGATTAGTCCTCAAGACTCGAAACGTCATTGAGACTCTACATGATAGGCGTCTCACTTTGACCCGTTTGCCGACTCACTTGGGGTCATCAGGCGGCGGGATTGGGTGAGACCCCAATGCATGTAGGAGTCGATGCATCGTTGTCGAGGATTCACCGCTCGCAGACATGCGTGGATCTCCTATGCTATCTGAGGGATAATAGTGTATAAATCTCTGGCCAGAGTACTAGAAGTGTTTTAGGTAAATGGGTTTACCTAGTTACACTCGCGATGTCACTATTCGATCTCCAAGATGTATGCATAGCTATCGGATCTATAGAAACTCTCGATTTACCAATGGTCGCTAATCTGATCGGGATATATGGATTGAAAGGACCGTACTGTACGCTAACCACGACCAAATGGTTCTTGCAGGCACTATCAGTGATACCTAGGGGATCATGGGGCGATGTTGCTAGACGCTCTTACCATGATCCGTTGGGCAAGTCCGGAATTGTGATTCCGAAGCCACAATGGTTGTGGGCCCACGGCTAGCTGTATCCCTGAACCATTGAGGGTCACACAAGTACTGGATTCGAGATTCCCGCACGGATACTGAGCTAAATGTGTTGAGCATAGGAAGAGATTTGGGGAGTGCGACTTCCTAAAAGTCAACAGGCGTCAAATCGTGATTTCCCGCTGTTGAGGGGCAAAACGATCATTTTGCACTGGGGTTCTGAAAAATGGTTTTTCAGATCATAGTATTCAGTTTTGGAAACTAAGTCGATCGGTCCGTTCTGATCGGCGATCGTAGTTACGATGAAGTCACGGTGATGGGGATAAACCGAATGTTCATCCGTTGGACCCGGGCCCGTTGGGCCGGTCCAAGTC
>KV010057.1:145953-175587 GCA_001598015.1 Dorcoceras hygrometricum
TTCCCAATGAGTAGAATGTCATCAACATAAAGTACAAGGAATGTCACAGCATTTTCAACTACCTTCTTATACACACATGGCTCCTCGGGATTCTTGATGAAACCAAATTCTTTAATTGTTTCATCAAATCTCAGGTTCCAACTTCTCGATGCTTGTTTGAGACCGTAGATCGATCTCTGAAGTTTGCATACTTTATACTCACTTCCTACAGATGTGAAACCCTCAGGGTGCGTCATATAGATCGCTTCCTTAATATTTCCATTAAGAAAAGCAGTTTTCACATCCATTTGCCATATCTCATAGTCGTACCACACGGCTATGGCTAGTAGGATTCTAATTGACTTGAACATTGCGACTGGTGAGAAGGTTTCATCATAGTCAACATCTTGTCTTTGAGTGTAACCTTTCGCGACCAGTCGCGCCTTGTAGGTCAGTACCTTACCATCATGCCCAAGTTTTCTCTTTTATATCCATTTACACCCAATAGGAACTATTCTTCGGGAGAATTAACAAGAGTCCAAACTTGGTTTGAATGCCTTGAGTCAATCTCAGATTGCATTGCTTCAAGCCACAAATTAGAATCCGCATCGGAAATTTCCTCCTTGAAGGTTCTTGGATAACATCAATGGTTTGATCACTTTGATCATCTTCAAGGAGGAAACCATATCTAACAGGAGCCCTAGGAACCCTTTCAGATCTCATAGGTGTGTCCATATCAAGTATTGGCTCTAGAGGTGCGGAAGATTCACTTGGTACATCAGTTGGTTCTCGAACCTCTTCGAGTTCTACTACCTTGCCCTTTCTATCAAGTATAAATTCCCTTTCCAGAAAGGTGGCATTTCTAGCAACAAACACTTTTGTTTCATTGGGATAGTAGAAGTGGTATCCAATAGAATTTTTAGGATACCCAATGAAGTAACATAATATGGATCTATTATCCAACTTATCTCCCACTTTCTGCTTCACGTAAGCAGGACATTCCCAAATCCTCAAGTATGAGTACTTGGGTGGTTTGCCCATCCATATCTCATATGGAGTTTTATCTACTGCTTTGGTCTGGACATTGTTCAACAACATTACCTCCGTTTCGAGCGCATAGCCCCAAAACGAGGTAGGAAGTTCAGTGAAACTCATCATAGATCGAACCATGTCCATCAAGGTTCGATTACGACGCTCCGCTACGCCATTAAGTTGTGGTGTGGACGGAGGGGTCCACTGAGAGATAATCTCATTCTCTTTACGATAGTTGTTAGGATCAAGCGCTTACCACTAGGCCAAAAGCTATAGCTGTTAGCCAAGGCGCAACTTTATTTCCTTATAATGTGGTAGCGCAGAGTGCACCTATTATGTGCGTTAGGGTTGGGCTGTTAGGCCCATGAGTCAGGGGATGTGCGTGTCTAACTGCTGGTGCTGTCTCAATTCCCTTAGAGATCAGTCTTACCCTTCCCCTACCGCGCCGCCTATCCCCAGCAGAGATAGTATTACCCCGTTAAGATCTGGCATCACACTTTTACAGCCCACATGGCCAACCATATCAAGCGGCGTAACGTCAGCAGCTTGACGTACGAGAACTTCCCAGGAGGTCACCCATCCCAGTACTGTTCTCACCCTTGCACGCTTAACTCAACAATAGTCTTGGAATTCGGCACTCAAGTATTCTCCACCTCGATCTGATCGAAGTGTTTTAATACCTTTTCCCAATAATTTTCTACTTCAGCTTTGAATTATTTGAATTTTTCAAATGATTCAGACTTGTGCTTCATTAAGTACAAGTACCCATACCTAGAGTGATCATCGGTAAAGGTGATGAAGTAGTTGTGACCGGACTTAGTACAAATACTAAGTGGGCCACACACATCAGTATGTATCAAGTCCAATAGGCCTTGGGCACGTTCAGGTTTGCCCGTGAAGGGAAATTTTGTCATTTTTTCCTTGAGACAAGACTCACAAGTTGGTAGGGAGTTAATATCAGACATATTAAACATGTCACTCCTAATCAACTTGTTCATCCTATTTAAGGAAACATGACCCAGCCTAGCGTGCCAAAGTTGTGCCGGGTTCAAATCATCGTTTTTCCTTTTTATTGTTGTTGTATGTGTTTCCATAACGCGAGTTGGAACTTCTTTCAATTTTAAGGCGTATAGATCGTTTTCGCGTTCCCCAATTCCAATAAAACAATCGTTCTTGTATATATTGCAAATCGAATTGGAAAAATGACAAGAGTATCCATCACAATCAAGAATAGAAATGGAAATGATATTCTTTATAAATTCAGGAACAAATAAAATGTTTCCCAACAATAACTTAAAATTTGAAGACAGAAATAAATAAACATCTCCTATAGCTTCAGCAGCAACCCTTGGTCCGTTGCCAAGCCTCAAGTGGGTCTCACCATCTCTAAGACGCCGGCTTTTTGTCATTACCTGCAAGTCATTGCAGATATGAGATCCACATCTGGTATCAAGTACCCAAGAAGTCGAGTTAAGCGACATATTTATTTCAATGTAGAACATACCTTTTGCAGTTCGCAACTGCTCGAGGTAATCCTTACAGTTCCTCCTCCAGTGCCCAGGCTTTTGGCAGTCGTGACAAACATCCTCAGACTTGTTCGGCTTTGACGTCCTTGCCTTTGGCTTCTTGGCGGGCTTTCCCTCCTTCGCAGGGGCAGAACACTTCTTACCCTTTCGTTTGGGCCCCTTCTTCGCAGAGGAAGAATAGCCCATAAGGAGGATAGGCTTGGCCTTCTTTATGGTTCCCTCGAACACGACAAGCATGTTTACCACCTCTTCAAGGGTGGCCTCCAGCTTGTTCATGTAAATTTACCACAAAGGGGTCGAACGCAGCAGGCATGGAGAGGAGAAACAGATCCACAGACAGCTCATGTGGAAGCGAGATATCAAGGCCCACTAGCTTCCCAATGAGCCCATTCATACTGACCCCATGCTCGCGGACCGAAGTCCCCTCGCGCATGCGGCTTGTCATGAGCTCCTTGACAGTAGTGAACCTCTCAGTCCGAGAGTTCTCCCCATACAGCTCCTTGAGATGAAGGTGTATGTCAGCAGCATACACCGTCTTCTCAAAACGCCGCTGCATTTCGTTGAGGGGCTTCCTTCGGAGGGGTCTTCTCTAGAGTGTAGAGAAGTTTCTCTGAAGCCAAGACAATCTTGAGGTTTCGAAGCCAATCTTGGTAGTTCAAACCAGTGAACTTGTTGCTATCCAGTATAACAGCAAGTTGATTTTTGATTGAAGACATGATAATAGCAGTTTATACTGAAAAGAAAAACAGACATGCATCACAGACTATTTATGAAAAACGCTAAGACATAAAACAAGGTCATTTAGTTTTATGAATTACCCTCCCACTATTTTAACTATTTCACCACCCTCTAATGAAATCGAGATAGCAAGTTTCCTTAGTGGGTACATAGAGTCCAATCAAGAAATCATGGTCCCGAATAATATCAGCCAACCATGATCCTCAAAGGGTAGAGCCCAATTGTAACAGGTGCAACCTCCATGTATTTGCCTCACGTCCAGTAAGGGCCAAATTATATGACGCCGATTACTATCACGTGTCAATATGACCCATCAATGTTGAGTTGTGATGGACGGTCCCCTTAATGTCCCCAATAAGATGAGACAACGTTAAAGGGAGTTCCAACCAACTCACAGCAAGTGTCAATGACGTGTACAGCTTTCCTGCATACATAACCCCCTCAATAATATGATCCGGGCCATGTATACGGGTAGCATCGACGTACACCCATTTTTGATGGAAGGTAGGAAATTTTAAACAATATTTAAATTCCCTTAGCTTATCGAATAAACTTTTAATCTTGATATAAATTTTAAATCAAATTTAAAATGAGGGATTTTTAATTTGCAATTTGGTCTCAATAATTTTAAATCAAATTTAAAATCATGGATTCAACAGATATATATTACATATATAATTGGGATGATCGATAAGCAAGAGCTATGCGATCCGTGGTTTCCAAGCACGGATCTAGGTCCAATCCTAGGTGACATGCAGTATGCAAATGCAATCCTATTACATAAGCTTCCAGTTTTACAAGTCTTCGATCTTCAATATCTTTGATCATCATCTCCACCATCTTCAAAATTATCCTCCCACTAAGTCTAATATTTACATTTAAATAACCATGACAAATAGGGATACAATTTAAAGGGGTGGGAACGGGCCATAAACCAGGCCCACTTTGAAATGATATCAACAATATTACAACCAAGAATTGTAAAACCTAGCATACACCTAACACATTGGGCACGACTCTCGATCATCCCAAACATTATCTATTTCAATTAACTCAATTAATCGACATAAATAAAATAATCAAATCAAATTTGATTTTATCCGACAAAATCACATTTTAAATATAAAATCATATTTTATAAATAAATTCTTATTTTTTTATTTTAATTGCGTCAATTTTGGGCTTAAAACAATTTTTGGTCCAATATCTCAAAATTTTCGAAAATCAATTTTGGTCCGATCAAAAAGCCCAATTTCAAGTATTGGCCCAAAAACCCTTCGGGCCGCCCGGGACAGGCCCGAAAAAACCATAGAATTCAAAAATCGCCACCGCATCTCCGCCCCGGAACCCCGCACGGGCGGTGCTCCGCCGCCCGCACGCGTGCTGCATGCTGTGCGCGCCCCTGTGCGCAAAGCGTGCGCACGGGGGATGGCCACCTGCACGCACAGCTCGCGTAGGTGGGGCGGAAGGTGCGCGCAATGCCGGCCGCAACGTGAGCGCGGGGCGTGCTCGACGGGCGCGCAACGGCCTTCGCAACCCGCGGGCAGGATCTCGCAATCCCCACCGCGATATGCGTGCGGGGGGTGCGCACGCCGTGCGCGACGGGCGTTTTTTTTAGAAACGAGATCTAATGCAATTCATGGCAGATATAGTGTATTGATAGATCCGAGCCAAAGCTCTGATACCACTGTTGGTGCAGCGGCGGATCCGGATCACGCTCCTGGGGCTCAGCGGAAGAATTAAAATTTTGGAGCCCGGGAACGGTCAATACACCTCTAAAACCATTCATAAACATGCATAGGATGTTTAGAATGGTACCTTGCTGGCGTCTAGGCTCGTGGCTCCAACCAATTTCATGAGGAAATTGGCACTTCGATGGTTGGCGGTTTTTGCCTCCTAATCCGGTCCACGACCGGAATCCCAATTCCTTCGTCGGTTTGCACTAGAAAACTCGACGAAAGTTTCACGGACGGAATCTCCTCACCGGAACGGTCGGAACAAGATTTCCGACGGCGGCGGCGGGGGAGGAGAGGAAAGGAAAGAAAAATATAAGCTGAAGAGCTTTGTGGTGCTTATCAAATGAATACCCCAGGGCCTCTATTTATAAATTTTCCATGGGCTTGAACCAGCTTAATGGGCTTGGGTCGGGCCCAGGCCCTGGGTGAACATTGGTTTCAAGTCCATCACTGTGTCTCCATCATAATCCCGATCGACGATCAGATCGGACCGATCTACACAGTTTACAAAACTGAGCATTATGATGTGAAAACAATTTTTCGGACCACCTAATCGAAAATAGCAGTTTGGCCCCTGTAAGCTTTAAGGATAGTCTAACTAGTCCAAAATTAGGGAAATTGCATTTTGACCCTATTTAATTTTAGGAAGTCGCACTTCCATCCTTCCTCCGACTATACTCAACAAATTGAGCTTAATTTCCGTACGGGATTTGAGAAACCAGTACTTGTGTGACCCTCAATGGTTTAGGGATACAGCTAGCCGTGGGCTGACTCCGAAACCACATTTTCGGACTAACCATCGGATCATGGTAAAGCGTCTAGCAACATCGCCCCATGATCCCCTAGGTATCACTGATAGTGCCTGCAAGAACCAGTCGGTCATGGTTAGCGTACAGTACGGTCCTTTCAACACAAATATCCCGAGCAGATCAACGACCATTGGTAAATCGAGAGTCGCTAGAGATCCAACAACCATGCATAATCTTGGAGATCAAATAGTGACATCGCGTGTGTTACTAGGAAAACCCATTTACCCAAAACACATCTAGTACTTTTGCCAGATATTTGACACACTATTATCTCCTCAGATAGCATAGGATATCCACGCACAAGGGCGAGCGGTGAATTCTCGACAACGAAGCATCGACTCCTACATGCATCGGGACCTCACCCAACCCCACCACCTGATGACCCCAAATGAGTCGGTAAACGGGTCAAAGTGAGGCACCTATCATGTAGAGCCTCAATGACGTTTAGAGTAATGAGGGCTAATCTGTACAACCAAGACCTCGAACTTAATCCACTCGACAAATGGTAACCACTTGAAAAGTCCGAACGAGGGTAGTTCGATAAATCACCAGTTCACTATCCATCTGCATGCTCGGAACATCACAATGTTCCCTACCAATGAAACGTGGTACTTCACATCGCAGATGCTAGTCTCAAACTCGGGCGGCCTTATCCTCATTTTAACGGCCCAATCGACTAGGAACGAGTTTAGAATACACAGTGACTATTAGACGTGTTTCATGATAGCCATCATATCCACTATCACATCTAACATACACTATGGTGCATTCCTGGTCTTTATCCAACACAATTGTTAACATTATAAAATAATGACGATAAAGAATGCCATAAAAGAATACGGATTTCATAAATAAAGATCGTTTTACATAGAGTCAACAAGAACCCACACGCCACAAGTTGGCTAGTTGGGCACCTACTCTAACAATACTGACATCCTTCTTCTTCACAAACAGAACTGGCACGCCCTATGGAGAAAAGCTAGGGCGAATAAATCCCTTGTCGAGCAACTCCTGAATCTGCTCCTTCAGCTCCTTCATCTCGGTAGGAGCCAATCGGTATGGTGCCTTAAAGATAGGCACTGTACCTGGCATCAGCTCAATCGAAAACTCCACCTCTCTCTCCAGTGGAGCACTCAAAACGTCATCAGGGAAAACATCTGCAAAGTCTGACTACCCCCACATCAGTCAGAGAAGGGCCTGTTGTACCTCCTGAAATTGTAACACTGGCCAAAAACGCTGACATCCAAGCTCAACTAACTTCCTGTCCTATAGAAAAGATATGAACCTGGGCTTTCGTGGTCTCCTGGCTGCCTCGAATAGGAAATTCTCCTGCCTAGGCGGCCTGATCGTTACTGACTTCCGATGGAAGTCAGCACTGCTCCAAACTCCGTCAAGCAGTCCATACCTAGGATGAGGTCAAATCCTGACATCGGCAAAATGATCAATTCGAACCTGACCGCATGGTCCTGGAACATCATCACCAATCCCTGAACCACACTGGCCGTCGATATCTCCTCTCATGACGGAATCGCCACTACAAGAGATACTCCCAAGCTCTCCAGAGTAATACCATCCTCTGAATAAAAGCACTCGAGATGAACGAGTGAGTCACCCCTGAGTCTAGCAAGGCAAGCGTAGTGACCCCCAAAACACGGTTCTCTCCTTAAATCGAAACGTCACTCAGGCACGCGTTTACAATTAATCTAGGATCCCAAAACAGTATGGATTCCTAAAACATTACTAGGTTCGCTAGTCCTACCGGTCGAAGTTCCCAAGGCAAGTTCTAGAAGGTCTAACAGTTCTAATTAGATTCAACCCTGCAAATTCCTTGGGTCCCTGCTTGCGGAACCGCTCAGTCACATCCTCCTCATGCGACTTCCCAGGTCGCTCCGACTGTCTCTCTAACATTCGGGTGATCATGGCTAAGCATGTCCACTCTAGCCCTCTCATAAGACGTCATCTGCGGAGGAGGAGGAGGAGGTTCATCAACATACTACTGTTCCCTAGCACGACTGGGAGGCATACTGGTATGCAAAACCCTTCACGTAAATCTAAGTGCATGACTAGGTGTCTAACTCTTAAACTCCTAAGGTAAAACTAATGTAGAAATAGAACATGCATCATGTGAAAATAAACATGAATTGTAAACTCTAAACTTACAGACTGGCAGTGCAACTTCCGAGCTCCACGCAGCAGGCTAGTACCCCACCAGAACCACCGCTTTGATACCAACTGAAACGAACCGTACTCTAAATTTTTTTTAAATAAAGTGCGGAATAAACATTCTAAAAAAACATAGTTCGTCCATTGAAAACCTTCATCAACATCATTTTAAAAACATAAATAAATAATATCTCGAAACCTTAATCATTCATTTTGTCTTAAAATCAGAGTAAATAAAAAGTTGCAGAAAACTGAACATGTCTCGTAAAATAAATAACGACATCTGAGTGGTCACGACGTAACAGGCGTAGTGGGCGCTCAGAGGTCCTCACTACCGATCGGGATAAAATCAACAGGATCATCACCTACACCGTTTAAACCTAGTGAGCCTAAAGGCCCAGCATGCTCTATCTGATAATAACGAAGTACGAATAATAAAATCGCATGAAAGCACATAGCATATCGTAAAATAACCTTAAAAACAAGCATGCGTGAATGATCATGAAACAAGGTTCATAAATCAGTCGTAACATTACATAATCGTATATCATAACATAATAAGGCATGACATAGCGTACATAAAAACGTGTGAGTCGTATCCATGAAGTGTGAGCCATAACATAAACGATTGATCAATCATAAGAAACCAACGTATGTGGCGATGCGGTTCACTTGACCTTACCTCGGGATCCCTCACACTTCTATGCTGCCAGTTTATCATGCCGTGAACACATGGATCCATAAGCTCGTAATAACATGAACAGAGGTTCATCGGGCCCGGTATCCCGATTCCGCTCATCATAAACTTGCCAAACATAAACGATTGATCAATCATAAGAAACCAACGTATGTGGCGATGCGGTTCACTTGACCTTACCTCGGGATCCCTCACACTTCTATGCTGCCAGTTTATCATGCCGTGAACACATGGATCCATAAGCTCGTAATAACATGAACAGAGGTTCATCGGGCCCGGTATCCCGATTCCGCTCATCATAAACTTGCCACAAATCACTTCAATCCCTCAAAATATTTTTCTTTTCTTTCATGCCTTAACATTTTATAAAACTTTCATGATGCGTATATTTTGTAAAAAAGCATGCAATTTAAAAGGCTTAGCCCATAAATATATATTTAATTTCCTTTAAATAAATTCATAATCGTATACTTAAAATACTACATACATAATTAAATATATATTTATGGGCTTCAACATTTTCTCCTCTAGTCAAGGACTGGTTCAGGTTTCTGGCCCACTAATTCTAAGCCCAAAAGCCTAGACCTAACCTCAAAATGAACATAACCCTAAACTTAAATTGACCCATTAAATTTTAAAATTAGACTTTAAAAATATATAAAATACTCAGTCCTTACTTTAAAACCAAAAATTAAAATTTGATAAAAAATCTCATAAATAAAATAAATTCTAAAAAGTGTTGGAAAATATCTTAAAATATGCTTAAAACATCAAATAAAGTCATACACGAACTTTGGCAGCCCCTAAGACTCGAAATCTCCATTTTCACAAAAATGATCGGACGAGGATCACTTCGAGCGACAAAAAGGTAAAACTCATTAAAAATCTAGTTCTTAACCGAATCACTCCCTTTTTCAACCCACGTCACCCTAACGCAATATTCTAGTCACTGGAACAACAATACTCAAAAAAGAATCAAGACATGACCAACGCGATGCTTGTAATGACACTGCTCGCGCGCAGACTGCAACCAGGACACGTGCTAGCCATAAAACTCATAACTAATTCGTTCCTCGACCAAATTGCTCCCCGTTTGGACCTGCGTGACCCTAACTCAGATAAATATCTCTTGAAATCAACCTTGACAACACAGACCACATAGAGCTACTTAACTGTCCCCAAAAATCTAACTGTCGACGCCCCAGGACACGTGCTAGCCATAAAACTCATAACTAATTCGTTCCTCGACCAAATTGCTCCCCGTTTGGACCTGCGTGACCCTAACTCAGATAAATATCTCTTGAAATCAACCTTGACAACACAGACCACATAGAGCTACTTAACTGTCCCCAAAAACTCTACTGTCGCGCACAGACTACAAGCCAGGACACGTGCTGATCATAAAATTTGTAACTAATTCATTCCTTGACCAAAGCACTCCCCGTTTGGACCCACGTGACTCTAAATTGTTGTAATAACTATTGGTACCACTCTTGGACCGAATTCCAGCCCTATGAACTTCCCATGACCAAAGCTTCACAAGAAACAATTCAAATGTGGGTTAAAAATTTTGATGCATGCATGAATCGTAAACAATAAACGTAGATATAATAAATTTACATACAAATAATGAAATAATTATTTAAAAATACTGTAATATGATTTAAATGATGAGAAAAATGGAGAATAGAACATGCCTTGATTGAAGAATATGGAAGAACTACGCATTACCAGAGCGGAGGACAAAGAGATCGGGACAAAACGCCTGAATCACCACAAATAATGATGGAACTCGAACCTAGGAGAGGGAGTGGCGGATTGAGGGAGTGTGGGGAAGAGGGTTTTCGAAATTAGGGTGGAGAGGAAAATGAATTGTGCCAAAAAGACCTCTCATGGATTTAATTAGGAAATAAAAAAGCTTTTTACTTTATTAACCCCCACAAATTAAAAATATTAGTTAAAACTATAAACTTAAACTTTAAAACTCCAAATTTTCGGAACATAAGATCCTTCAATTTTTAAAATGTAATAAAGTTAATAAAAACAGCCCGTATAGGTGAAAAACGGGTTCTCCTCGACAAATATACATAAAAATCTCAGTTTTCGAAATTGCTGCTTAAAATAATAATTTTAGCTCTAAAAAATATGAGGGCTTAAAAATATTTCAAACAATTTTTATCTCGGTCGTCCCTAGTCTCGTCCACGCGCCCGGAACTAGATAATGCTAAAAACGTGTCATGCACATCATAAAACATTAAAACTATCATTTAATCACATAAAATGACACATAATTTCAAAAACCATTTTCCCCTAATCATGCACTCATTTTCACGTAATCAGGAATTCTGGGCGTTACAAGGTTATTTGGTGGTACTCTTTATAGGAATCCAAGAAGCAGAGCATGTCAGGCCTCGTGCACAAACACAGAGTTAAACCACGCAAAACAATAGCGGAATCATTCAAAAGTTGCTTAAACTTTTCTCTTTTGTTCTGACGATTAAAACATAGGATTTAAAATACAACAATACTCAAAATATCCTAGTTATTAAAATAACTCAGTACAACAGTACAACATTCAATAAATACAAGCACTACCGAAAGCAACTAAAATACAACAAAGCCAAGGGCACTCTCCGGCTAACAGTGCTTATACATATATGCTATACACTAATTGGGACACTCTAACCACCTCCTGGGGCACCACCAGCTGGGTCTACTCCCAGACCCACAGAGTAACCATGGTAACTTGAAAACACATACAGGAAAACAATATCAGCCCCAGAGGGACATGAGGTCAAACCCCAGTACGGAGAGCAATATAAAACAGCTAACGGAAAGCAACAAGTAATATGCAAATGCTATGCATGAAAAGCTGAGCACAACAGAAGGCTACAACCAACAGCAGGGAGCCAGAATCTCGAAGGCAACTCAAAGCTGATCAAGAACAGATACAACTGTACAACAGTTAGCAGTGGCCACGGGGTGTGTGAGTATATGAGAGCTACCCACTCGTCTCAACACACGGTACCAGATGCAACACACAGCTCAACCCGCTGTTGCCCAACTCATGAGATGTGGGAGCTACCCACTCCGCTAATAGTGGATAACAGATCCCAGCAGGGAGATGAGGTACACGGGAGTTACCCGCTCGTCCTCAACGGCATCCTAGTACGCACAGAACAAGATACAAGTAACGGATACAACAGATCTTAGCTCGAGTGATAAATGCGTGTATGCAACAGATGCAATGTCCAACACAGAAACATATACAATACGCAAAACATACACAGCAGCAAGCATAATCACCCATGCTCAATCCAAATCTGTAAAACAAGCTCACATCCGTACCTCAAATCTTCTGTGCTACAATTACTACAACAGGGTCTCGAGCAACACAGATCTCACACCTGCTAAGCCAAATACAGATATTTACTCAGGGACAATAACACAGAAAACCACGAATTGGGAGCTACAAGCTCAACCCCAAGTATTTCCTACCCTTCTAATACAACAGAAGCCTCTAAAAAAAGCACAAGGTAGGATCTGAACACTTACCCAACAAGCTAGGACGGAACGCTAACATACTACATAAGGGACATGTCTTAGCACACCTCACCAGCTTCAAGAAAGCGTCCAAAAGCAGCACCAAACGAATCGTCTTAGCAAGAGGAGTCCACCGCTACCACTCTTACTTCAATCGGAGCTGTCTACCTTCGGCAATAGAAGAGATAAGGTTCGATGAATAGTAACTAGTGTATCACGACAGAGTTCGCTATCAGGAAATATTCTAAGTGTCGGGAAACAATACAAGGCAACGAAGACCAAGTCCTCTTATACTCAAATCTGTCCATGCTTGCTGAACAGATCTCACCGACAACTTAAGGTTCAAAGCTGTTATTCCCGCTAGGTCCAGATTTCGCAACAGATCTCACCCTACGCCAAATCAGATCTCTACTAACTCAAACGACGTCGCAGAAGTCCATTATCGCAACTAGACACGTCACCCGCTACTCAAATATTAATCGCTAGCGCAAGAGGAAACTGAAACCCAAAACGGCGTCGCTCTCTACACATTCAGATCTCTCTCAAATCTGAAGAGCAACGCTGCTCACTACTAAGTCTCGCCCGCTAAATCAAAACGCTGTCGTTCCAACTAATCCAAACGACGTATTTTAGAAACTCACTATAAAACAAGCTAGCGTACTCTCTTCTGCTCAGCGACAACAGATTCCATCACCACTGCTGAACGCAACCACTCAGCGATGACTAACACTCACATCTGAACAGATCCCGCAACAAAACTCTAACTCTCTGATCTGTTCTAATGACTTATACAAAACCCGATAGCATTTCCAAGCATATCGACTCAAAGCTGAACACCCAGACTCGTTCGCTCAAATCTGAATCCAATAAAACCTGATTAATTAACTCAATTAATCCTTCTAAATTTACGGGTCTCACATCTCTCTCCCACTAAAACAGGATTTCGTCCTCGAAATCAATCAACTTCAAATCAAGAGTTCAAGATAACTGGGGAAACAAACATAAGCAAACATATACCAGGAAATAATAAAGAACCAACGACTGGAATCTGATATAACACTCACTCAAACAGATGCGGCCACTCACGCTGCATCTTTTCTTCCAGTTCCCAAGTAGCTTCCTCTCTACCATGTTTGCTCCACTGGACCATCATTAATGGAATGATCTTATTCCTCAGCTGTTTCTCTTTTCTATCTAAGATCTGCAAGGGATACTCAACGTAACTCAAAGTTCTATATAGCTCCACCTCATCAGTTCTCAACATATGCGAGGGATCTGGCTCATACTTCCTCAACATTGAAACATGAAACACATCATGTAAGGAGGACAAATCTGGTGGCAACAACAAACGATATGCCAAAGGGCCAATCCTCTAAGCTATCTCAGAAGGACCAACATAACGAGGAGCCAAATTTCCCTTGAAACCAAATCTCATAACACTGCAAAAAGGAGAAACCTTAAGGAAACTAGATCACCAACCTCAAATTCTAAAGGCCTACGCCTCTTATTCGCATAACTAGTTTGGCGATCTTGTGCAGCTTTCATTCTATGGCGAATCAGATCTACTTGATCTCTCATCTGCTGCACAAACTCTGGAGAAGACAGCTGCTTCTCCCCCACTTCTTCCCAGCATACAGGCGATCTGCACTTTCTACCATACAAAGCTTCAAATGGTGCCATCCCAATCGTGACCTGATAGCTGTTATTGTAGGAAAACTCAACCAAAGACAACGAATCTTGCCAGCTACCACTAAAGTCCATCACAACAGCTCTTAACATGTCCTCTAAAATCTGGATAGTCCTCTCAGATTGGTCATCTGTCTGGGGATGATACGCTGTACTCATCGCCAATCTGGTACCCAAAGCTGTTTGCAAACTCTTCCAAAACTGGAAGTAAATCTAGGATCACGATCTGAAACAATCGAAACTGGCACACCAAGCAACCGCACTACAAAATCTACGTACAACTTCGCCTTCTTCTTCAATGAATAGGTCATACAATAGGGAATGAAGTGCGCAGACTTTGACAATCTGTCTATGACAACCCAGACTGTATCACAACCTCTGCTGGAACAAGGCAAATGCGTGACAAAATCCATAGCTATGTGCTCCCAATTCCATTGGGGCACCTATAAGCTTTGCAACAAACCACCAGGTCTCATCCTCTCAGCCTTGACTTGCTGAAAATTAAGACAACGGGCTACAAAATCAGCAACATCACTCTTCAAACCTGCCCACCAGTAATGCTGCTTCAAGGCATGATACATCTTCCTTGCACCATGATGGACACTGTATCTACTGCAATGCGCTTCTCGCAAGATCTCTTCCTTCAAATCACTCAGATTTGGCACAACCAATCTGCCACGAAACCTTAAACAACCATCTGAAGAAACAGAGTAGTCCTCCAATTGACCAGATCTCACCTTAAACTTCAACTCATGGATGGATGGACCAGTCCTCTGAGCTGCTCTAATGCTAGCAACAACCTGTGTCTCAACTTGAAAAGAAGACACCACAACATAATCCTCAGCTGGGTAATATAGCCAACCAGTAGTGCTTAGATGCTCATGGACCTTTGAAATCTGCAGCGAAGCCAGCATCGCCCTTGAGCCTTTCTGATCAATGCATCAGCAACTACATTCACTTTCCCAGACTGATATTTGATCTCACAATCAAAATCCTTTAGCAGTTCCATCCACATACACTGTCTGATGTTCAAATTTGACTGAGAAAACAGATACTGCAAACTCTTGTCGTCGGAGGACATCACAAATTGCTCACCATACAGGTAGTCGCGCCAAATCTTCAAAGCAAAAACTACTGCAGCTAAATCCAAATCATGAACTGGGTAACGAGTCTCATGAGGTTTCAACTGACGAGAGTCATACGCAATGACTCGACCATTCTGCATCAACACACAACCCAATCCATTCAAGGAAGCATCTGGACAAACAACAAAACCACCTGAACCACACGGCAAAGACAACACAGGCGTTGTAGTTAACTTCTCCTTGAGCAATTGAAAACTATTCTCGCATTGCTCAGTACACACAAACCTCTTGTCTTTCTGAGTCAACTGCGTCATTGGCTTAGCTATGCTAGAAAATCCCTCAATAAAACGCCTATAATGGCCAGCCAAACCCATGAAAATACGAAACTCAGACACATTCTTGGGACGCTCCCAGTTAATCACAGCCTATACCTTACTGGGATCCACAGAAATACCATCAACAGAAATCACATGACCCAGAAACAAAATTCGATCTAACCAAAACTCGCACTTGGAGAACTTAGCATACAGCTGCGAGTCTCGTAGCGTCTGAAGAACCAACTTCAAATGCTCTTTGTGCTGCATCGGAGTCTTAGAGTACACCAAAATGTCATCGATAAACACAATCACAAACTGATCGATGAACTCTCTAAAGATCTATTCATCAAATGCATGAAAACTGCAGGAGCATTCGTCAAACCAAAAGGCATAACTAGAAAGTCATAATGACCATACCTCATACGAAACGCAGTCTTCTCAACATCCTGCCCGCGGATGCGCAACTAATGGTACCCCAAACGTAGATCGATCTTAGAAAACACAGCCGAACCCTGAAGCTGATCAAACAAGTCATCGATACTAGGCAAAGGGTACTTATTCTTCACTGTCGCCTTATTCAACTGCCTAAAGTCGATGCACATCCTCATCGACCCGTCCTTCTTCTTAACAAACAAGATAGGCACTCCCCACGGTGACATGCTAGGCCTAATAAAGCCCTTCTCCAGAAAATCACGAAGCTGAACCTTAAGCTCCCTCAACTCAGCAGGCGCTAACGATATGGAGCTCTCGAAATCGGGGCTGTACCAGGCATCAACTCAATGCTGAAGTCTATCTCCCTCCTCAGAGGAAAACTAGGAATCTCCTCCCGAAACACATCCGGGAAATGTCGAACCACGGGAACTCTACTAAGCTCTACGCTCGAAGAAGAAGACGCATGTAATGCATAGATCATAAATCCAGCATTCTCTAGCAACAACAGGCCAAACATCTCCATCACAGAGACTAAAGGAATCTTCGATTGGGAATCTTGGCCATAGAAATTCCATTTCTCGCCAGACTGGGGTCTAAATCGCACAACGCCATGGAAACAATCCACAGTGGCCCTATAGCTAGACAACACGTCCATTCCCACTATACAATCGAAATCCCACAGCACTAGCCTAATCAGGTTGGCTAACAACACACTCTCCTACTAAGCTCTACGCTCGAAGAAGAAGACGCATGTAATGCATAGATCATAAATCCAGCATTCTCTAGCAACAACAGGCCAAACATCTCCATCACAGAGACTAAAGGAATCTTCGATTGGGAATCTTGGCCATAGAAATTCCATTTCTCGCCAGACTGGGGTCTAAATCGCACAACGCCATGGAAACAATCCACAGTGGCCCTATAGCTAGACAACACGTCCATTCCCACTATACAATCGAAATCCCACAGCACTAGCCTAATCAGGTTGGCTAACAACACACTCTCGCCAAACCTAAGAATACCATTCAACAAAATCTCTTGGGAGAACAGGCTCGCGAAGGCAGGAGTTGCTACAGACACAACATGACACAAAGTAGTGGTATGCAAACCATGCTCAACCACAAATGCATCAGCAATAAACGAATGTGATGCTCCTGTATCAAACAACACACGCGCAGGAAAATAAAAAACAAAGCAAGTACCTGCGATCACTCCTCCGCCTGACGTGCCCTCCGCTTGCTCCCTAGTCATGGCATTCACCTGGGCAAACTGAGGTCAAGAAAACTGAGGATGGGAAGACTGTCCAAATCGCGAAGGACCAGGCTGCTGAAACGGCCTAAACTGAGGCTCCCCTAACCTCTGTTGTGGAACAGGAAAAGAACGACCTCTAGACGATCCACCTCGACCCTGCGGTGGAGTGGCGGTATGCTGCGATCCAGACAAAGGACACACTATCGCAAAGTTCCCGTACTGACCACAGATGTTACACGAACCCTGCACACCTACACACTGCGCTGTAGGATGTTTTCCTCCGCACTGACCGCAATACTCAACCCTGGAGCTACTGCCACTACTCGAACTACCCGAGACAAAAGAACTCGAACCAGACTTCTTCTTAAGCTGACGACCACGAGGCCTAAACCTCTGGTGTTCGGGCTGCTGGGCTACCTGCTGCTGGGGTGGCTGAGATGACTGCACTGACTGGGAAGGTTGCACCCCCGAAACCACGGGATGACTACCTTGCACTCCTTGCGGCCTCACATGCGACCGACGGTTCTGCAGCCCTTCCTCAATGTCTATAGCCCTGTCCACCACTTCTGCATAGCTCGCCGGTGAACCCGCCAACACAAAAGAGTACAACTCTTCATTGAGCCCCTCCATGAACTTGTTCCTCTTTGCCTTCTCTCGGCCAGCAACATGCGGAACATAGGCAAGAAGAGAAGAAAATATCCGGGCATACTCTCCCACGGACATAGAACTCTGAACCAAGTTATCAAACTCTCGCTCCCTGGCATTCACAAAAGATTTCGGAACGTACTCCTGACGAAAGGCAGTACAGAAGCTACTCCACGAAATCCCCACACCCGTCTCCTCTAGAGTCCTAGAAGCACCTCTCCACCAACGTTCGGCACTTCTTCTCAACTTAAACGTAGCTAAACCCAGCCTACGCTCATCATCATACCTGACATGATCGAACAACCCGGTAATATGCTGCAACCAAGACTCAGCATCAGAACTAGGCTCGTAGCCATTGAATGTCTGAGGGTTCATCCACTGAAACCTCGCCATCACCAGTTCCATATCGTCCACACGGACTGCCAACTCATCTACCTCCAAGTCAATCTGTCTATCACGTCCACGACGAGGAACACTACGCTGTTTTTCCTCGTTCTGACCTTCGGACTCTTACTGAAACTGCCCTCTATCTCTACCCCTACGTCTAGGCGGCATCAACGAAGGAACTAAGAGGGTAAGGTCACACAACAACAGATAAATATCACAGAACAAGTAAATCACATAGTCATGCACATGCAACACGCAAAATCAATTTTGACTACTAGAAATCAACTAGGACTTACTAAAATCGATTTTGACTTTCAAAATCAATTTAAATCATTTTTGACCTCAAAAGCCGATTTTGACCAAAAGACCGATTTTGACCAAATTAAATCCCAAAAATTGATTTTGACTTAATTAAAATACCTAAAACCGTAATTTTGACTAAAAACTTAAAATTAAACATAACTTAAATTATTTAAAAGGTTTGACTCAATTTTGACCTTCTTGCTAATTTCTTTAAAATTGGACATTTGACACATTAATTAAAATAACAGGTCCATAATTAAAATAAATTGACGTACGTTCTCCCTGCTCCGGCCACCACTGGCCGGAGTCCCGCCGGCTGGGCCACCCCCAAGTCCAGCCGGTCCTAACATGACCAGCCTTGGCACCAACCGTGGTCGCACGAGAGAGCACGACCCAGGTGAAGGCGACGCACCGCGCGGCCAGAAAACACACAGCAGAAGGTGTTTTGCATGCAGCCGCTGGTTCTATTTCTGAGTTTTTGTCTACCATAGGATCCTCACTCGACCCCCTGACCATGAGCCGTGACCCCTGGACCAACCACGAACCGAAACACCATGAAAGAAAATCAAGAAACATGAAGCCGATCATGAGTCATGCATGAACTAGAGCAAGGATGAGTAGATCTGAAATAATCACAATTAATTCACACGAATTTTCACAAAAAGCAGTATAATATAGTTTAAATGGTGAGAAACTGGATTGATATCACATGCCTTGTTTGTAGAAGTTGAGGATCTGCGAGGTACGGGCATTGTTGACGCGAGATCGGGGCACAACCGGCTTTGGATCACCAAGCTTCTTCAATGGCTGAAAGTTTCGAATTTTTGTGTGCTTGTGAGGGATGGGGACGGCTGGTGAGTGAAGAGGAGGATAGGTATTTGTGTTTAAGAAATAATGAAAGTGCCTATAATGATCCCTATTGATTTAATTATGAAAAATACAAGCTTGCCCCTCTAATTAAATTAAAAAGGTGTTTAAAACTCATGCTTGGGCTTTAAAGATCACAAAATTTCGAAATCTAGTCCTCCTCATAACTTAAAATGTCCAAAAACTCAATTTAACAGCCCGTATAGGCGAAAAACGGGTTCCCCTCCAAAATAATTATAAAAATCCTAATTTCCAGAAATTGCTGCTTAAAATAAAATAAGTTCACTCTTAAAAATATCATAACTTCAAATCTCAAATTATTTTCATTCCGGTCGACCCTAATCTCGTCCACACGTCCGTAGCTCAAGCAGGCTGAAAATAACGCATGCATACCATGCAGTATAAAATCATAAATAAATCACATATTAAGGCATGTAATCATATAAAAATATTTTTCTCCTAGTCATGCACTCATTTCTACGTAGTCATGAAATTCTAGGCGTTACAACTCTCCCCCCTTATAGGAAATTCATCCCCGAAATTGAGTACGTACCGAATAACTCCGGGTAGCGCGTTCGCATATCGGCCTCGGTCTCCCAGGTAGCCTCATTCTCCGAGTGGTTCTGCCACCGGACCATTGGAATACTCCACGCTGTCAGCCTACGATCCTCCCTAGCTAGAATCTGCACAGGTCGCTCCTCAAATGATAAATCTGGTGCCAACTGGAGCGGCTCAAAATCCAATACATGAGACAGGTTCGGAATGTACTTCCACAGCATCGAGATATGGAAGACATTATGCGCTGCTGACAGACTGGGTGGTAACGCTACTCGATAAGCCAGTGTACCAACCCCCTCCAAAATCTCGAATGGCCCAATAAACCTAGGGCTAAGCTTAACCCGACCAAAGCGCATCACGCCCTTCATGGGCGATATCCTCACGAATAAATGATCTCCCACAGCTAGCTCCAGATCTCGTAGTATCTGATCGGCATAACTCTTCTGACGACTCTGGGCTATCCTAATCCTATCCCAAATCCTCGTCACAACATCTGTTGTCTGCTGCACTAACTCCAGCCCGGTAAGCACTCTGTCGCCAACCTCGTCCCAGTGTACGGGAGATGTGCATATCCTCCCATACAGTGCCTCATACGGAGCCATCCCAATCAACGCCTGAAAGCTGTTGTTGTACGTGAACTCTACCAACGGCAGTCTTGAGTCCCACGTACCCTGAAAATCTATCACAAAAGCTCTCAGCAAATCATCCAAAATCTGACTGACCCTCTCTGACTGTCCGTCGGTCTGCGAATGAAATACTGTACTGAACGACAATCTCATCCCAAGGCGGCATGTAAGCTCCTCCAGAACGCAGATGTGAACCTGGTGTCTCTGTCCGACACTATCGAGACTAGTATGCCATGCAGTCTGACCACCTCTCGGATATAAAGCTCTGGGTAATGCGTCAGGGTGAAAGTAGTCTTTATCGGTAAAAAATACGCTGAATTGGTGAGTCTATCCACAATCACCCATATAGCCGAGAAACCTCTGGGACTCTTGGGAAATCCAACCACAAAATCCATCTTGATGTGCTCCCACTTCTACTCAGGAATGGGAAGTGGCTACAACAACCCCGCGGTCGCTGATGCTCTGCCTTGACCTGCTGACAGGTCAAGCACTCAGATACGAATCTCCCTATGTCTTTCTTCATCCCTGGCCACCAATACAACATCTTTAAATCTCTGTACATCTTCGTACTCCCTGGATGGATGGAGTACGTCGATGCATGAGCCTCAGCTAAGATCTCGGCCCTCAATTGTCCAGTGTTCGACACCCACATACAGCCTATAAAACGGACTATCCCATCCTCAATAGTATACAGACCTTGTCCTCTGTCATCATCACGCTGCCTCCACTGCTGTAACTGCTCATCGCTCAGATACGAATCTCCCTATGTCTTTCTTCATCCCTGGCCACCAATACAACATCTTTAAATCTCTGTACATCTTCGTACTCCCTGGGTGGATGGAGTAAGTCGATGCATCAGCCTCAGATAAGATCTCGGCTCTCAACTGACCAGTGCTCGGCACCCACATATCGGCCTCTGAAACGGACTATACCATCCTCAACGGTGTACAGACCTCGTCCTCTGTCCTCATCACGCTGCCTCCACTGCTGTAACTGCTCATCGGAGGCCTGCCCTATCTGATCCGCTCTTGAAGAGTCGGCTGAATAGTGAGCACTGGTAAACTCGGCGTAAAGCCTCCTTAATAAAGCTCTAGACCAAACCTCTCTATCTCAGTCTATAGTGGCCTCTCAACTGACAAACAAGCCACCACTGCAGTCTTCCGGCTCAAAGAGTCTGCCACTACATTAGCCTTACCCGGATGGTAGCTAATGTCACAGTCATAATCCTTCACCAACTCTAACCATCTGCGCTGCCTCATGTTCAGCTCCTTCTGGGTGAAGAAGTACTTGAGGCTCTTGTGGTCGATGAATATCTGACACTTCTCGCCATACAAATAATGTCTCCATATATTCAGCACAAACACCACTGCAGCAAGCTCCAAATCATGCGTTGGATAGTTCTGCTCATAAATATTCAGCTGCCTCGACGCATATGCAATAACCTTACCACCCTGCATCAGAACTGCACCCAAACCTCTGAAAGACGCATCTGTGTAAACCACAAACTCCTCGTGGTCCACTGGCGTAGCTAACACTGGCCCTGATGTAAGGGCCTCCTTTAGCTGATCAAAGCTCCTCTTACACTCGGGACTCATACTTCGCATTATTCTTGGTCAAGGCTATCAATGGCACTGAAATAGAAGAGAAGCCCTTGATAAATTTGCGATAATAACCTGCCAAGCCCAAGAAACTACGAATCTCCGCTGCATTCCTCGGAATTCCCCAGTTCTGCACTGCCTCCACCTTCGATGGGTCCACAAAAATCGCATCTCTCGATACAATATGCCCTAAGAAAGCCACCTACTCCAGCAAAAACTCGCACTTTCTGAACTTGGCATACAATCTATGCTCCCTCAAAGTCTGCAAAGCCGTCTGTAAGTGCTGTCTGTGCTCCTCCAAGCTCCTCGAATAGATCAGAATATCGTCGATGAACACAATGATGAACTGGTCTAGATACTGCCTGAATACCCTGTTCATCAGATCCATTAAAATCGCTGGGGCATTCGTCAGGCCAAATGGTATCACCAAAAACTCGTAGTGGCCGTAGCGTGTCCTAAAAGCAGTCTTGGACACTTCCTCCTCTCGAACTCTCAGCTGATGGTAGCCAGATCTCAGATCAATCTTCGAGAACACCGAATCTTCCTGCAACTGATCGAACAAATCCTCAATCCTCGAGAGTGGATACTTATTCTTCACTGTGACTCTGTTCAGCTCCCGGTAGTCAATGCACAACCTCATGTTACCATCCTTCTTCTTCACAAACAACACCGGCGCGCCCCATGGAGAGAAGCTAGGGTGAATGAACCCCTTATCAAGCAACTCATGAATCTGCTCCTTAAGCTCCTTCATCTCGGTAGGAGCTAATCGATAAGGTGCCTTAGATATAGGCACTGTCCCTGGCATCAGCTCAATAGAAAACTCCACATCTCGCTCCGATGGAACTCCCACTACATCATCAGGAAAGACGTCTGCATAATCCCCGACTACCTCCACATCAGATAGTGAAGGGCCTACTGAACCTCGAGAAGCGGTAACGCTGGCCAAGAAGGCCCGACATCCATGCTCAACTAGCCTCCTGGCCTGCAGAAAAGATATGAATCTGGGCTTCCGCGGCCTCCTAGCTGCCTCAAATAAGAAGGCCTCCTGCCCTGGCGATCTGATAGAAACTGTCCTCTGCTGAAAATCAATCACGGGTCCACACTCTGTCAGTCAATCCATGCCTAGGATGAGGTCGAATCCGGTCATAGACAAAACGACCAAATCTACTCTAACTGTGTGGTCCTGAAACATCATCGTCAGACCCTGCACGACGCTGGTCATCGTCAACTCCTCTCCTGACAGAACCGTCACGGCGAGAGCTACCCCCATGCTCTCCGGAATAATTCCCATCCTATGTGTGAATGCACTCGAAATAAACAAGTTGGTCGCCCCTGAGTCTAGCAAAGCGAGTGTAGTGACCCCACGCACACGATTCTTGCCTGAGACAGAAACGTCACACAGGTATGCGTTTACGGTCATACTAAATCCCAAAAAGGCAGATTAGGTACCTAAAACAGTTCTAAGTTCGCTAGTCCTATCCGTCAAAGTTCCCAAAACGAGTCCTAGGAGTCTTACAGTTCCGACCTATGTTCACCTAGAAACTAAGGCAACAAGTTTCCTAACAGTGCTCTATCTAGAATGCAGTTCTAAAACACCAAGTTAGTGACAATGCAAAACACGGAAACGACAGAAATCTAAACGGAATACCTGTGAGCAATGTCATGTCCGGATATGCCGCCTCAGCCTGCATCACGAACACGCGATCAGTGTCCTGTCTCCTCTTAGGGCAGTCCCTAGAAACATGCCCTGGCTCCTTGCAGTGAAAACACCTGCCAGTCCCTAGCATACAAGGTCCTCGATGCCGCTTACTGCACTCCTTGAAGACTGGAAACCCTACAGGTCTAGGGGCGCTGGCCCCTTGCTGCTGCGGCCTCTGCTGCTGCTGAGATGGGACCTTAGACGGCCCTTGAAAAGGTCTCTTCGCTGGTGGCTGCAAAGACTGGCCCCTGACGGGCTGCTGAATCTGTCTCTTCCTCTGAAATTCCTCCCTCATATCCTTCCGGCCCCTCTCAGACCGGTAAGCTCTGTTCACTGTCGCCATATAAGTCTCCACGTCCGCCATGTTGACGTCGTGGTGGATGTCAGGTCGCAGTTAATCAGTAAACTGCCACTGCCTCAACTTCTCACTCTCAACTGTAGCAATCGAGGGCACAAAGATACACCCTCGCTCAAACTGCCTCACATACTCAGCAACCGTCTTGTCTCCCTGGCGGAGACTCATAAACTCCCGAATCAGCTGGCTCCGGGCAGCCACTAGAAAATACTTCTCGTAAAAGACTTTCTTGAACTCTCTCCAAGACAGTCTCTCCATATACAGTCCAACCATCGCGCCTTTACACCATAGAGCAGCATCTCCCTTCAGCATGAAAATGGCACATCGGACCTTGTCGACGTCCGCTAGACCCAGGTAGTCATAGATAGTCTCCATGGATCGAATCCACTCCTCAGCAACAAGTGGATAAGTAGTGCCAGCAAACTCCTTAGGTCCCTGCTTGCGGAACCTCTCTGCGATGTCTTCTTCATGCGACTTCCCGGGTCGCTCTGACTGACGCTCCAATATCCTGGTAATCCCAGCTAGCATGTCCACGCTAGCTCGGTCATACGGAGTCAACTGAGGTGGTGGGGGAGGAGGAGGAGGTGTAGCACCATCCTGTGGGGTCCTAGCACGTCAAGGAGGCATTGTTATGATACACCAAAACCTTATAACGTAAATCCAAGTGCATGACTAAGCGTCTATTTTTTTAAAACTCTAAGGCCAAAATTCATGCAAGGCTAAAACATGCAGCATGCAAACGTAAACATAACTCAAAAATAAAACTCACACACGCTAGCTCGGTCATACGGAGTCAACTGAGGTGGTGGGGGAGGAGGAGGAGGTGTAGCACCATCCTGTGGGGTCCTAGCACGTCAAGGAGGCATTGTTATGATACACCAAAACCTTATAACGTAAATCCAAGTGCATGACTAAGCGTCTATTTTTTTAAAACTCTAAGGCCAAAATTCATGCAAGGCTAAAACATGCAGCATGCAAACGTAAACATAACTCAAAAATAAAACTCACAGACTGGTAGTGCGACTTCTGAGCTCCACGCAGCAGGCAAGTACCCCACCAGAACCACCGCTCTGATACCAACTGAAACAAACCAGACTCTAAATCATTTTAAACATATGCGGAAGCAAACATAAATTTAAAGCATGGCTCGTTCCTTTCTAAATCATTTTCTCAAAAATACTTTAAACATAAATAAAGGAATATTTAAAACGTTTAAACATTCAAGCGGAATAAATTCACTGAGTAAATTACTGAAAGTAACCATGTTTAAAAACAAATATCTAAAACTGTATCATGACAGACTAAAATATAAAGGCTGTCACGGGGTACTGCTGCAACAGGCGCTCAGACGTCCTCACCGCCAGTCGGGATATACTCATCGGTAGGATCATCACCTGCACCATTTAAACCTAGTGAGCCTAGAGGCTCAGCATTCTCTATCGTAATGCATAACAAAGTACATACTAATAAAATCACATGCAAGCACATACTTGTAATTAAAAATAACATTAAAGCGTGAATGCGTGCATGATCTTAAAACAATTCTTCATACATTTCATATCATAAATATCATATAACATATAAGGCATGGCATAACATAACCTGAAAAACGTATGAGTCATATCAGTGAATGTGAGCGGGTGTATGACTGATCATTCGTAACAACCAACGTACGTGGCGGTGTGGTTCAACCGATATCACACGAGGATCCCTATATGTCACACCTCCTATAATAACATAACCTGAAAAACGTATGAGTCATATCAGTGAATGTGAGCGGGTGTATGACTGATCATTCGTAACAACCAACGTACGTGGCGGTGTGGTTCAACCGATATCACACGAGGATCCCTATATGTCACACCTCCTATAAATTTCCACTTCACCATGTCGTGATCACATGGATCCATAGGCCCTATAATCATACCTAAAAACAGGGGATCCCCGGGCCCGGATACCCGGCTAACTCCCATCGTAGAACTTTGCCATATCACTTCAATCCCTTGGGTTTTAACTTAAAAAGAGACATGCCTGATAGTTTCATAAAATATCGTAATGCGTGATTTCTTAAAATCATGGAATTTAAAACTTAGCTCGTTGATGTATATTTAATCATTTCCTTTACAACGTTTACGTATATAAAATACTACATATATAATTAAATATACACTTACGGGCTTCTACATTTTTCTACTTCGGTCAAGGATTGATTCCGGGGCCTGGCTCACCACTTCTAGACTAAACATCGCTCTAAACTTGGCCGATGAAACGAATGTTCACCTTCTTTAAATATTTTTGCCTAATTTCTTTAAGTTTTTTATTTCTTAGAATCAAGGCTAATGGGACTAATTAAAATCAATTTTTACTACTAGAAATCAATTAGGACTTATTAAAATCGATTTCGACTTTCAAAATCAATTTAATCATTTTTGACCTCAAAAGACGATTTTGACCAAATTAAATCCCAAAAAATCGATTTTGACCTAATTAAAATACCTAAAGCCCTAATTTTTACTAAAAAATTAAAATTAAACATAACTTAAACTATTTAAATGTTTGACTCAATTTTGACCTTCTGGCTAATTTCTTTAAAATTGGACCTTTGACACATTAATTAAAATAACAGGTCCATAATTAAAATAACTTGACCCCATTTTAAAATATTTGACTCGAGACTCGATGAACCAATCCATTCCAACCGAACCAGCCAAAACCGGTTCACTTAGACCGAACCAATTCACCAAAAAGAAAGACTAAAACGAAAACACACACTGCCTCGCGCCTAGCAGCGACACACCGCCGACATCTCCTTCGTTCTCCCTGCTCCGGCCACCACTGGCCGGAGCCCTGCCGGCTGGACCACCCCCAGGTCCAGCCGGTCATAACCTGACCATCCTTGGCCCCAATCTTGGTCGTACAAGAGAGCACGACCCAGGTGAAGGCGACGCACCGCGCGGCCAGAAAACACACAGCAGAAGGTGTTTTGCATGCAGCCATCGGTTCGATCACTATTTATGAGTTTTTGTCTACCCTTAGGCCACCCTAGGATCCTCAATCGACCCCCTGACCATGATCCATGACCCCTGGACCAACCACGAACCGAAACACCATGAAAGAAAATCGAGAAACATGAAGCCGATCATGAGTCATGCATGAACTAGAGCAAGGATGAATAGGTCTGAAATAATCACAATTAATTCACACGAATTTTCACAAAAAGCAGTCTAATATAGTTTAAATGGTGAGAAAGAGGATTGATATCACATGCCTGGTTTGTAGAAGTTGAGGATCTGCGAGGTACGGGCGTTGTAGACGCGAGATCGGGGCGCAATCGGCTTTGGATCACCAAGATTCTTCAATGGCTGAAATTTCAAATTTTTGTGTGCTTGTAAGGGAGGGGACGGCTGGTGAGTGAATAGGAGGATAGGTTTAGTGTAGATTTGTGTTTAAGAAATAATGAAAGTGCCTATAATGACCCCTATTGATTTAATTATGAAAAATACAAGCTTTCCCCTCTAATTAAATTAAAAAGATGTTTAAAACTCATGCTTTGGCTTTAAAGATTACAAAATTTCGAAATCTAGGCCTCCTCATAATTTAAAATGTCCAAAAACTCAATATACCAGTCCGTATAGGCGAAAAACGGGTTCCCCTCCAAAATAATTATAAATATCCTAATTTTCAGAAATTGCTGCTTAAATTAAAATAAGTTCACTCTTAAAAATATCATAACTTAAAATCTCAAATTATTTTCATTCCGGTCGACCCTAATCTCGTCCACACGTCCGTAGCTCAAGCAGGCTGAAAATAACGCATGCATACCATGCAGTATAAAATCATAAATAAATCACATAATAAGGCATGTAATCATCTAAAAATATTTTCCCCCTAGTCATGCACTCATTTCTACGTAGTCCAGAAATTCTAGGCGTTACACATACTATATGCACTTAAGATTTGGAGACATTTTTTTTATGGAGAGAAATGTTAAATCTTCACAGATCATAAGAGTCTGAAGTATTTCTTTGCCCAGAAAAAACTGAACATGCGACAAATGAGATGGTTAGAACTGGTACATGATTACAATTGTACCATCAGCTATGATCCTGGTAAAGCTAATGTGGTAGCAGATGCTTTGAGTAGGATATCAGTGGGATCAGCTCAACTCAGTTCAGAGACACTTGGCTATAGAGATAGAAAGATTTGAGCTAGAAGTAGCAACCCAGAAGTGTGTTGCTGGACTATCTATGGTTACTCTCCAATCTATATTGAAAGATCGGATTAGAGAAGTGTAGTCACGAGATGAACAACTAGTTAAGTGGAAACGACGAGACGAGGAAATAGGTGGAAATCTCTATACTAGTGTAGAAGGAATTGTGAAGTATCAAGGTACATTTTGGGTGACACAAGTAGATACCTTGAGAACTGAGATCATGAATGAGGCTCATACCACACCTTACTCAGTTCACCCAAGAGGACAAAGATGTATAGCTGTATTGGTGTCCAGGAATGAAATGCGACATCTCCAGATTCGTTTCACAATGCTTTACATGCCAACAAGTAAAAGCAAAACACCAAATACCAGCAGGTATGTTAAAGCCTCTTTCCGTACCATAATGGAAATGGGAGAAAATTGCTATGGACTTTGTAGTAGGTTTACCAAGAACCTTAAATGGGTTCAATTCCATTTGGTTTATAGTGGATAGGTTAACCAAGTCAGCTCATTTCTTGCCTGTTAAGAATACCTACGATCTGAACAAGTATGTCGAGCTGTACATTAAGGAAGTTTGCAATGAATGGACTTAGGTGAAGCATCCTATGTTCTAGAAATTCAGATCTATAGAGATAGATCGAAGAAGATGATCGGACTCACCCAAAAGACCTACATCGACACCATACTTAAGAGCTCTCTTTGTAGGAGTCCAAGAGAGGACATCTACCTATGTGTCATGGTGTTACTCTATCCACGACGATGTCTGTTGGGGATCCGGATCCGCCCCCCGGCTAGGCAGAGGAAGAATAGAAAACAGATGCCGGGAGATGATCAATACGAAAAAAATCATAACAAACTACGACATGCATAGGATGTTTAGGTGACTACCTTGCTGGCACTTGTGCCTGGCTCCAACCGTAGTTACAATAACGTCGGCTCTTCTCGGTAGATTGCGGTAGAAATCGCCAATCCGGTCCACGACCAGAAACGAGACTCCTTCGTCAGCCTGCACTAGAAGGACTGACGAGATCAGCACGAACGGATTCTCCTCGTCGAATTGGCCGGAAACAATTTTCCGGCGAAGACGGGCGGCGGCGGCGGCGTGTATCGAAGGCGGCGGTGGCGGCGACTTGAGAGAGGAGAGGAGGGACAGCTAATGCTTTTTAGGGTTAGGGTTGAGATTAGTTAATTGTTTAATCAAGTCTCTTAAGTCTATATTAAATAGATTAAGTGTTGGACTTGAATCGGCCCAACGGGCCCGGGTCCAACAATGAACATTCAGTTCATCTCCACCACCGAGACTTCATCGTAACTCCGATCGCCGATCAGATCGGACCGATCGACTCAGTTTCCGAAACTGAATAATATGATCTGAAAAACCATTTTTCA
>KV010057.1:189862-231961 GCA_001598015.1 Dorcoceras hygrometricum
GAAATGGCGATAGAAAAAGACGGTGAACAGTAGCTATTTCGAGGGTTTGGAAAAGAGGAGATAAGAAATATCTGGCTCAAAATAATTCTAAGTGTCGAGCGACACTTCCATTTATAATCTCCAAAATCCAACATCATCTGATCAGCAATTCAGTCGACAAGACCAGCAGGTATTGACCTTTCCCTTCGTTAAAAACCAGCAAAAGCAATCAAATGCTGTATGCGAAACTAAAATCTCGAAACGATACCGCTCCAACTAAACAAAACGACGCCGTAGCGTTAGATCAGCAGGCAGCAGACCTCTTCAAAACAACCAACGACTGGTTCCAGCCGCAACATCCAAAACGCAGTGTTTTAACTTAATCAAACGACGTCGCCGCGCCTACACAAACAAATCCAGTCGATGCACTTACAAAACCAGCAGGAACACAAGGAAAACTCTCGCAGCTGGTTACCACGTGCGTGATAGACGCTTCACAAAACGACGACGCATGCAAACACCAGCAGTTGCATATGGGAAAACTCCTGCTGCTGGTTTCTCACTATGACGCAAGGCACACGCAAGCGTTACTATCAGCAGCTGGTCTCTCCTACCTAACGCAACTGCTGAATCCCCTAGTCAACACTCAAAACGTTGACCAACCCGTGTCGCTTCCTCAATCATTCTCGCGCCAAAAGCAATATCGGCCAGCAGCAACCCTTCGAAACGAACTAAAACCAGCAGATGCAACGCGTCACGCCTACTTCACCCTACCGATGCAAACACCAGTAGGTAGCTACAGTACCGTTGACCAGCGTTGACTTCACCAAATTTCGATATTTCTCGCTTCCTATACTAGCGCTGCGACTGCTGAATCAGCAGGAACCATATTCCCTTCGTAATTCCTCAAAAACATGTGATTAATCCCAAATTCAACTCAATTAATCACAAATCTAATTTCACAACCCTCACATTCTCCCCACCTTAAGGGATTTCGTCCTCGAAATCAAAGGCAAACTCAGGGAAGAAAACAATCAATCATGCAAATCAACACCAGCAGCTACTCAAATTCGAAGCTAAAACCAAAAATGTACCTGGAAATGTTGCACGATCAGTGCTCAAACAGATGAGGCCAATATTGTCTCATCTTCTCCTCAACTTCCCAGGTCGCTTCTTCTCGGCCATGCTTGCTCCATTGGACCATCACCAACGGGATTATATTGTTCCTCAGCTTCTTCTCCTTCCTATCCAAGATCTGCATCGGATATTCGACATAACTCAAGGCAGAATCCAGCTCAACTTCGTCAGCTCTCAAAACATGGGACGGATCCGGCTCATATTTTCTCAACATTGACACATGAAACACGTCATGCATCGCGGCTAACTCCTCGGGCAGCCTCAGTCTATAAGCCAATTGTCCAATCCGCTCGATAATCTCAAAGGGACCAACGAATCTGGGAGCCAATTTGCCTTTAAATCTGAATCTCATCACGCTCTTGAAAGGAGAAATCTTGAGAAACACACGATAGCCGGTCTTTCATTTGCTGAACAAACTCCGGTGTAGAAAGCTGTCTCTCGCCAACTTCTTCCCAACAAATCGGGGATCTACACTTTCGACCATAAAACGCCTCGAACGGAGCCATTCCGATAGTGACTTGGTAGCTGTTATTATATGAAAACTCTACCAAGGAAAGCGAATCCTGCCAGCCACCGCTGAAATCCATCACTACTGCTCGCAGCATATCCTCTAAAGTCTGGATAGTCCGCTCAGACTGTCCGTCTGTCTGTGGGTGATAGGCTGTGCTCATCGCCAATCTCGAACCCATTGCTGCTTGCAGACTCTTCCAAAATCGGGAAGTGAACCTCGGATCTCTGTCGGACACTATCGAAACCGGAACTCCATGCAATCTAACCACATGGTCGATGTACAATTTCACCATCTTTTTTATCGAACACCTCACATCATAGGGTATGAAATGGGCTGACTTCGAGAGTCTATCAATCACAACCCAGATCGCATCGCATCCCCTACTCGATCGAGGTAGATGAGTCACGAAATCCATGGAGATGTGCTCCCAATTCCATTGGGGCACCTCTAAACTCTAGAGCAATCCACCAGGTCTCATTCTCTCAGCCTTGACCTGCTGGCAATTCAGACATATAGCAACAAAATCAGAAATGTCGCTCTTCATAACTGCCCACCAATAGTGAGACTTCAAGGCATGGTACATCTTTCGCTCGCCTGGATGCACACTATACCGACTACAATGTGCTTCATTCATGAGGGTCTCCTTCAAATCAATCAGGTTCGGAACTACTAATCTCCCTCTGAACCTCAAACATCCATCAGAAGCAACAGAGAAATCATCAGACTGACCTGACTGCGCCTTAATCCTCAACTCATGGATATAAAGGTCGGTCCTCTGCGCCTCTCTGATGTTCATCACAATCTGCGGTTCCACCTGAAGAGAAGAAACAAAGAAATACTGATCACCCGGCTGGAATCGCCAACCAGACGTACTCAACTCCTCATGAACTTTCGAAATACTCAAGGATGCTAACATATCAGGCTGGGTCTTTCTTCTCAAAGCGTCAGCTACTAAGTTCACGCGCCCAGGCTGATATTGAATCTCACAATCGAAGTCCTTAAGCAATTCCATCCAGCGTCGCTGCCTCATGTTCAAATCTGACTGCGTGAAGATGTATTTCAGGCTCTTGTGGTCGGTATACACCACAAATTCTTCACCATAGAGATAATGCCGCCAAATCTTCAAGGCAAACACTATCGCAGCCAACTCAAAATCATGAACCGGGTACATCGTCTCGTGAGGCTTCAGCTGTCGAGACGCATATGCAATCACGTACCTGTTCTGCATCAGAACACACCCTAAACCATTCAGAGAAGCATCGGAGCACACCACGAAACCTCCAGATCCAGACGGTAGGGCCAAGACAGGAGCAGTAGTCAACTTCTCCTTCAGCGTCTGAAAACTGTACTCGCACTCATCAGTCCATACAAATCTCTTATCTTTCTGAGTCAACTGCGTCATCATCCTGGCTATCGAAGAAAACTTCTCAATGAAACGCCTATAGTAGCCTGCCAACCCCAAGAAACTATGGATCTCTGAAATGTTTCGAGGTCTCTCCCAGTTAAGCACTGCTTCGACCTTGCTCGGATCTACAGAAATCCCTTGTGCTGAAATCACGTGACCCAAAAAGATAATCCTGTCGAGCCAAAACTCGCACTTGCTGAATTTGGCATAGAGCTGCGAGTCTCTCAATCTCTGCATTACTAGGCTCAAATGCTCCTTATGCTCTCTCTTGCTCCTCGAGTACTCCAGGATTTCATCTATGAAGACGATTACGAACCGATCGATATACTCGCTGAAGACGCGATTCATCAAATCCATAAAGACAGCGGGGGCATTCGTCAATCCAAACGGCATGACAAGAAACTCAAAATGCCCATATCGAGTCCGGAAGGCTGTCTTTGCTACATCAGCGTCTCTAATTCGCAACTGGTGATAACCATAGCGCAAGTCAATCTTTGAGTAAACAACCGATCCCTGAAACTGATCGAACAAGTCATCAATCCTCGGCAAAGGATGCTTGTTTTTCACCGTTGCTTTATTCAAATGTCTGAAGTCCACACACATCCTCATAGTGCCATCTTTCTTTTTCACAAATAGAATCGGAGCTCCCCAAGGCGACATGCTCGGTCTGATGAAGCCTTTCTCCAAGAGATCACTCAACTGTTCCTTCAGCTCTTTCAACTCTGCGGGCGCCAACCAGTAAGGAGCTCTAGAAATTGGGGCGGTACCGGGCACCAACTCGATACTGAAGTCGATCTCACGTCGAGGAGGGAATCTAGGAATCTCATCTGGAAACACGTCGGGAAACTCTCGAACGACGGGGATGTCGCGCAACTCTAATCGCTGCTCCTGGGAATTATCAAGTGCGTAGATCATGAATCCTGCATTACCTAGAGATAGCAGGATAAACATCTCCATAGCGGACACTAAGGGAATCTTCGACCTCGAATCCGTGCCGTAGAAATCCCACCTCTCACCCGTATCAGGGCGAAATCTCACCACACCATGGAAGCAATCAACGGTAGCCTTATAGCTAGATAACACGTCCATTCCCAAAATACAGTCAAAATCTCTAATCCCCAATAGGATAATCATAAATAGAGCATGTACCTCTAATCACCATGCCCGGCGTCTCCTCAGCCTGATCCATCGTCAAGGCGTTCGCCTGCGCCTGCTGGGGAATCTGAAACGGTGGTCGGGAAGGTCCTCCAAAACGAGACGGCTCACAAGGCTGAAAACCAGATCGCTGGGACTGCGCAAAAGGCTGCTGTCGCTGAGAAGAACCACCAGCAGAACCCTGCTGCGACTGACCAGTAGATCGCCCTCCAATCGAAGGACACGCTCTAGCGAAATGTCCCGGCTGACCACAAAGATGGCAGAGTCCTCTAACTCCACGACACTACGAAGTCTCATGTCTCCCTCCGCACTGACTACAAAATCCGCCGCCAGAACCACCGCCTGAACCACTGCCAGAACCAGAGCTCACGGAACCAGAGGAACTCGAATGGCCCTTCTTCTTAAATTGCTTCCCTCGTGGTCGGAACTACTGTCGACTCGACTGCTGTGACCCCTGAGTAGATTGATACGACTGCGACACCGCCTGAGCTGGCTGAGAAGCACGCGCGGTCGTCTGATGCACTGGAGCCTCGGGATCCATCAAACTCTCCTCAATATCAACCGCATTGTTCACAGCTTCCATGAAGGTCGCCGGGGACCCAGACAGCACCATCCGATAAAGATCAGGTGTCAACCCTTTCAATAACTTGTTCCTCTTCGTTCGCTCTTGGTTCGCCAAAGCTGGCATGTACACTAGAAGTGCAGAAAACCGCCTCGCATACTCGGCCACACGCATGTCACCCTGCTTCAGGTTATCAAACTCACGCTCTCGGCTGGCGTAATAGGACTCTGGAGTGTATTCCTGTCGAAAGGCCTCACAGAAACCATCCCAGGTGAGTATCGTCCCACTATCTCGAAGTATCCTAGAAGTGCCTTTCCACCAGCGCTGTGCAGCATCCCGCAGCTGCAACACTGCAAACTTCAGTCTCTTTTCCGGAGCGTACTCCAAGGTATCAAATAGATCCTCCATCTAAACAAGCCACGCCTCGGCCCTAGCACCACCCTCAGTACCGGCAAACGTCGGTGGGTTCGTCCGCTGAAATCGGGCTAAGACCAACTCCATTCCACCTATCTGCCTAGTGACGTCCTCAACCTGAGCGTCGTCATCACTACCTGCTCTAGACCCCTCCGCGGAACGTCTAGTCCTCCTACCTCCTTCTCGTCTCGGCGGCATATAAACAAGCCTAGAGGTAAGATCTCACAGCAGATAGAATAACAAGACAGATAATAGATCACATAAGTCACAGAGGCAATCAAAATCAAATCAAAACTCTATGCCTAGACTCGAGTGTGATCAAAATAAATCGAGCTTATCCCAGTTTAAGCTCTGATACCAAAAATGTCAGGCCCCGTGCAAATTACTAACAATTAACACATAATAAGCGCATAAACACGGAATCTCAAAATCAGGGCTTAAAAATTTTTCGAAATACAATGGGCCTGAACTTCAAATCATACATTCAAAATATCGATAATTAAAATATGAGTTGACTCAAACTCAAACGCAACAGGTAAAAACATAATATCAATCAAATACAGATCCCCAATACATGATAACACGGGGCATCCCCCGGTTCAATACATATCATATATAGACTGGGATTCAGGGACGCGGGGATCGACCAGCTGAACTTCCACTCTGTCCAGCTTGGTTACCTGAAGTTCCTGCAAATGGGTAACACAGACCCAAACAAAACAAAAGCAGGAAACAAGTACGAGGCTAAGCCTCAGTACGAAGAGCTATCAAAGCAGATAAACATGCAACATGCTATAAATCAATGCTATGAATGCATGAGGGCTGCCAAGGAAATCAGTCAGCTAGGCCAGTGTATCAACCGGCAAAACATATCAGGTCGCCTCTATACCACGGCCAATCAATCGGGAAATCATCGGTCCGTGATCATCGGGCCCATCAGCCCATCACAGCTCGGATGATAGCGTTGGACTGGTGCACAACACATCTGTTGGCCAGCTCCAACGTGGCTCGGGTCGTCAATCAAATCTGTCAAAGCCCAATATGTATGCATGTATGCCAATCAATATCAATGCTCAATGCATACAGCTCATAATACGTGAAAAGGAACATAATTCAATCAATTCAATTAAATTCAATTTCCAGATTCACGCAAATCACAAGACAGTCATCTCAGGAAAGCCCATCACAGCTCGGATGATAGCGTTGGACTGGTGCACAACACATCTGTTGGCCAGCTCCAACGTGGCTCGGGTCGTCAATCAAATCTGTCAAAGCCCAATATGTATGCATGTATGCCAATCAATATCAATGCTCAATGCATACAGCTCATAATACGTGAAAAGGAACATAATTCAATCAATTCAATTAAATTCAATTTCCAGATTCACGCAAATCACAAGACAGTCATCTCAGGAATCCATAGCCTGAAATATACGCACGTTCATGCGCAAACTGCTAAGGGCTGCTCGATTCGTACCTTTCTTCTTCAATTTACCTAACAGATTTCTCAACAAAGTCACGGCAACACACGGCCAAGCAACCAGATTTCTCCTGGTTCAATTCACGCAGCAGGGACTTCCTGGAATGCTGAAATCTGTTACAGGTACTCAAAATCTTAGCTCAACTCTGCTATAACCACACGCTAATCCTATGGCCAGAAGCTATACGCAAGTTCTACACTTCTACGTAGGCATCAAATACCAGAACAAAACTCAAATCTACGAGAAATGCTCACCGAAAAGCTCAAGGAAACCGAAGATCAAATCTGCTCACTGCAACAGCAAATCATGCACGTGCAGGGCCTTCGGGATTTCTCAACTCGTTGCTCCTAGCTTCCAAACTAGTATCAATGGGAAGAGCAAGTCTCAAGGAGTCCAGCGCCACCAAGAACGTCAAAAGCAGAGGCTGGAATCGACGGGAAATGGCTATTGAGAGTGACGGTGAACAGTATATAATCGAGGGTTTGGAAAAGAGGAGATAAGGAATGGCTGGTTCAAAATAATCCTAAGTGTCGAACGACACTTCCATTTATAATCTCCCAAATCCAACGTCTGCTGATCATCAATTCAGTCGACAAGACCAGCAGGTATCGACCAGCAGGTACCATCTCTTTCTTTCGTTAAAAACCAGCAGAAGCAATCAAATGCTGTATGCGAAACTACAATCTCGAAACGACACCGCTCCAACTAAACAAAACGATGCCGTAGCGTTAAATCAGCAGGAAGCAGACCTCTTCAAAACAACCAACGACTGGTTCCAGCTGCAACATCCAAAACGTAGTGTTTTAACTTAATCAAACGACGTCGCCGCGCCTACACAAACAAATCCAGTCGATGCACTTACAAAACCAGCAGATGCATAAGGAAAACTCTCGCAGCTGGTTACCACGTGCGTGATAGACGCTTCACAAAACGACGACGCATGCAAACACCAGCAGTTGCATATGGGAAACTCATGCTGCTGGTTTCCCACTAGGACGCAAGGCACACGCAAGCGTTACTATCAGCAGCTGGTCACTCCTATCGAACACAACTTCTGAATCCCCTAGTCAACACTAAAAAACGTTGACCAACACGTTTCGCCTCCTCAATCATTCTCGCACCAAAAGCAATATCGGCCAGCAGCAACCCTTCGAAACGAACTAAAACCAGCAGATGCAACGCGTCACGCCTACTTCACCCTACCGATGCAAACACCAGCAGGTAGCTACAGTACCGTTGACCAGCGTTAACTTCACCAAATTTCGATATTTCTCGCTTCCTATACTAGCGCTGCGACTGCTGAATCAGCAGGAACCATATTCCCTTCGTAATTCCTCAAAAACATGTGATTAATCCCAAATTCAACTCAATTAATCACAAATCTAATTTCACAACCCTCACACCTTGGTTGTACAGATTAGTCCTTATTACTCGAAACGTCTTTGAGACTCTACATGCTAGTCTCCTCACTTTGACTCATTCACCGACTCCATGAGGGTCTCAGGTGGCGAGGTTGGGTGAAGTCACGACGCATGTATGAGTAGATGCTTTGTTGTCAAGGATTCTTTGCTCGCCCTTGTGCATGGATATCCTATGCTATCTAAGGAGATAATAGTTTGACAAATCTCTGGACAGAGTACTAGATTTTCTTTAATTTAATGTGTTTACCTAGTAGCACATACAACATACAATGTACCTATTTGATCTCCAAGAGGGATGGCTATAGAATCTATAGCGACTCTTGATTTACCAATGGTCATTGATTTGGTCGAGATATATGAGATGAAAGGACCGTATTGTACGCTAACCATGATCAACTATTTCTTGCAGGCACTATCAGTGATTCCTACGGGCTCATGGGGTGATATTGTTAGATGTCTTACGTTGACCCGATAGGTATGTCCAAAAATGTGTTTTCGAAGTCACAAAGAGTTGTGATCCCACGGATAGCTGTATCCTTGAACCATTGATGGTCACACAAGTACTGGTTTCCCAATTCCCGTATGGATATGGGCCTAAAAGTTTTGAGAATGTGGAAAGCAAAGTGGTAGTATGACTTACAGAATGAGTAGTTGGAGTAAACCTGCCATATATAGATTTAGTGGTCCGAAAATTTGATTTTGCATCATAATGATCAATTTTGTAAACTGAGTACATCGATTCTGTTCATCATTCAGATTATGAAGAGACCACACTCGATGGAGTCAAAACAAATGTTCTCTGGTTGACTTGAATCGAATGTTCACTGTTTGATTCAAACCAAATGTTTATCATTTTGTTCCACACAAACTATCCATCTACCCATAAATATGGAAATGAGGAGAAACAATCATTAACCCCTTGATTATTGTACCAAGTTGTGCTGACTACTCTCCTCTCCCCTCTCATCCACTATCGAATTCCTCTCGCCTTCGTCGTCGCTAGCTGACAACGACGCCAGCATCGCTGGCACCCGCCATAGGACTCCGTTCCGACGTCTTGGTCAGAGGATCCGTTCATGACAATTCGTTGTTCTTTCTAGTGCAAGGCAGCGAAGGAATTTGGAAACTATTTGTTGACCGGATTAGACGATTGGAGCAGTTCAACCATTGAAGGTCCGGGCACCAAGTCAAAAAGGTAAATATTTCTAAACATCCTATGCATGTTTAATACTTATTTTATTAACGTATGAGCGTTCCTGGGCACAAAATTTAAAAACTCCCGCTGCGTCCCGAGAGCGTGATCCGGATCCACCGCTGCGCCAATAGGATAGTAACCCGGTGATCTTTCAAACTACCCTCGTTCAGACTATCCAAGTGGTTATCATTTTTTGAGTTGATTAAGACCGCGGTCTTGGTTGTACAGATTAGTCCTCATTACTCAAAATATCATTGAGACTCTACATGCTAGTCGCCTCACTTTGACTCTTTTACGGACTTCATGAGGGTCATCAGGTGGCAAGGTTGGGTGAGGTCACGACGCATGTAGGAGTCGATGCATTGTTGTCGAGGATTCACCGCTTGCCTTGATGTGTGGATATCCTATGCTATCTGAGGCGATAATAGTGTGACAAATATCTGGCGAGAGTACTAGATGTGCTTTATATATGGGTTTACCTATTAGCACATGCGATGTCACTATTTAATCTCCAATATATATGCATGGCTATCGAATCTAAGCGACTCTAGATTTACCAATTTTCGTTGATTAGATCGAGATATTTGAGCTGAAAGGACCATACTACATGCTAACCATGACTGACTGGTTCTTGTAGGAACTATCAGTGGTACCTAGGGTATCATGGGGCAGTGTTGCTAGAATCTTTACCATGGTCTGATGGGTAAGTCCGAAAAGGTGTTTTCCGAGTCACAAGGAGTTGTGAGCCCATATCTAGCTGTATTCATGAATCATTGAGGGTCGAAAAGTACTATTTTCTCAATTCTCGTATGGAAATGACACTCAAAGTATGTAGTATAGTATGAGGAAGTTTGGTAGTATGTCTTCCAAAATTAGCTAAGGGAGTAGGACTTCCATATTTACCAAATAGGGCAAAACTTTCATTATAGATTCAATGGTCTGAAGAATTGTTTTTGCATCAAAATGTACAATTTTTGAAACTGTGCAGATTGGTCCGATCTGATCTTCGATCGGGATTATGATGAAGAAACAATGATGGATCGAAACCAATGTTCCCTGAGCCTGATCCTGACCTGGGCCCATTAATCTAGTTTAGGCCAATGAAATATCTATAAATAGGGGCTTATGGGGAACTGTTCATTTGTACCAAGTTGTTTTGACAGCTCTCCTTCCCCTCCCCTCCACTCGGCCTTCTCCCCCCACCGTCGCTACCCGTATGCACCAACTGATGTTGTCGTTGCCCATCGCTGGACCCCGTCCGGCCGTCTTGGTGAGGAGATTCCGTCCATAGAACTATTTCTGGTTTTCTAGTGCAAACCATCAAAGGATTTGAGATGCTGGTCGTGGACCAGATTAGACGATTGAAGGGATATCTCCCTTTGCGGATTAGTCAGAGCTGGGCGCCAAGTCACCTAAGGTAAATATTTCTAAACATCCTATGCATGTTTAGTATTGATTTATTCATGTGTGATCATTACGGGGCACAAATATATTTTTAAACTTCCTCTGCGCCTCGGGAGCGTGATCCAGATCCGCCTCTACGCCAACAGTTAGTGGGAAAGGAGATATGTGAAATGTCAGACATCAGCTCCCTATCTACTTGTGAGTCCTGTCTAAAAGGAAAATGACTAAAACACCTTTTATAGGGAAGCCTGAGCGTGCGCATGGATTGTTGGATTTGATCCATGAAGACGTGTGCAATCCACTTAGTATCGGTACTAAGTATGGGAAAACGTACTTCATTGTCTTTATCGATGAATACTCGAGGTATGTGGTATTTATATTTAATGAAATATAAATCTGAATCCTTTGAAAGGTTTAAGGAATTCAAGAATGAAGTATAAAACCAACTGGGCAGAAGTATTAAAGCTCTTCGATCTGATCGAGGTGGGGAATACATAAGCACAGAGTTTTCGATTATCTTAAAGAGAACATGATTCTCTATTATTTAAAACCTCCAGGGACACCACAACTAAATGGTGTTGTGGAGCATTGTAATCAAACCCTGATGGACATGGTTTGATCTGTGATGAGCTTTACTGAGCTTCCACCCTTATTTTGGGGCTATGCGTTCGAACGGTGGTATTGTTGTTGACAATGTCAGCACTAAAGCAACGGAAAATAATCCATATGAGACATGGATAATCACCCCGCTCAAGAACTCGTACATGAGAATATGAGGATGTCCTGCTTACGTGAAGAAGATATTAGGAGATAAGCTGGATAATCTATCCATTTTATGTTACTTCATGGGGTATCCAAAGAACTCACTTGGATACCATTGCTATCATCCCACAGAAATAAAAGTGTTTATTTCCAAAAATTCCATCTTCTTGGAGAAGGAATTTCTACAGGATAGAAAAGGCAAGATGATAGACTCGAAGGAATTCGAGATCAACCCGAAGCGAGTATTGTACTTCCCACACCTAAAGAACCAATCATTGAGGAACACGCTCCTAGAAGATCCGAAAAGGTCCCTAGACCTCCCGTTTTCTCCTTTGAGTTCAACCCAAAGCGAGAATTGTACTGCCCACACCTAAAGAACCAATCATTGAGGAACACGCTCCTAGAAGATCCGAAAAGGTCCCTAGACCTCCCGTTTTCCTACTTTAAGAGGATCAAGTTGATCATGACGTTGGATGCTATCCAAGAAACTTCTAATTTGTGATGATGATTCTTCATTATGTATTGAAGCCATGCAGATTGTGATAGACTCCATGCGTGAAAACCAAGTTTGGTCCTTAGTAGATCCTCCTGAAGGAATTGTTCCTATAGGATGTAAATTGATTTACAAAAGGAAACTTGGGTCTAATGGTAAGGTACTGACCTTGAAAGAGTGTAAATTGATTTACACTCAAAGGCACGGTTTTGACTTTGATGAAACTCTTTCACCAATCGCTATTTTCAAGTCCATAAGGATACTACTAGCCATAGCTGCATGGTATGACTATGAATATGGCAAATGGATGTGAAGACTGCGTGCCTTAATGGAAACATTCAGGAGGATATCTATATGACGTAGCCCAAGGGATTCACATCTGTTTGAAGTAAACATAAAGAATGTAAACTTCAGAGATCAATTTATGGTCTCAAAAAAGCATCGAGAAGTTGGAACCTGAGATTTGAAAAACGATTAAGGAATTCGGTTTCTTCAAGAACCCGGAGGAACTGTGCGTGTACAAGAATTTGATAAAGTAAGTTGTGACGTTCCTCGTACTTTACTTTGATGACATTCTACCCATTGTGAATGATGTAGTATTGATGCAGTCAACAAAATTATGGTTCTCTGGACAGTTCGCAATGAAAGGGCTTAGGTGAAGCATCCTATATTCTAGAAATTTATATCTATAGGTATAGATAGAAGAGGATGCTCGGACTCACCCAAGCGACATACAAACCTTACTTAAGAGGTTCTCTTTGAAGAAGTCCAAGAGAGGAAATCTACCTATGTGTCATGGGTTACTCTATCAGGTCGATGTCTCCAAAGACTGACGATGAGATAGAGATGATGACATATGTGATGTATGCACCGAAAATAGGTAAGCATAATGTATGGTATGATATCTACTAGGCCCGAGGTCATCTATGCTCTGAGTGTCACGAGCAAATATCAAGCCAACCCCAACCAAATGCATTGGAAGACCGTGAAGGATATTCTTAAGTACTTGAGAAGGACTAATAATATGTTCATGTTATATGGGGTGGAGAAATATAACTGGAAGGCTACACTGTCTCTAGCTTACAGAGTGATGTGGATGACTCGAAATCAACCTCTGGATTTGTGTTCATGCTCAACGGAGGTGCTATCTCTTCGAAGAGCTCCAAGCAGGACACCACTGTGGATTCAACCATTTAGGATGAATACATTGCAGAATCAGATGCTGCTAAGGAGGCCATTTGGATGGAAAATTATGTCCGATAGTTGCACGTATTCCTGAAGTGATTGGTCCAGTCTCGATGGACTGTGACGACACGGGTGTCGTAGCTAAAGAATGGAGCCAAGGTCTCATCATTGATCCAAACATATACTGAGAAAGTTCCACATTATTCGGGAAATTTTGGGAAGAGAAGACATCATTGTAAAATGAGTCACCTTTGCAGGCAACATCGTTGATCCACTTATGAAGCCTTTGCCAGTACCATTGGTTGAAAAACATCACGAAGCAATGAGACTGTCTGATGACTAGTTGGCTATAAGCTAAGTGGAAAATTTTTAGAGTAGGTGTCCAGCTAGTAAGCTGTTGGTATGGGCTTTGTTGACCCTACTGTTAACCCGATCCTTATTCATACAATTTACATTTACATGGAATTCTTTATCTTTTCTTTTATTGCGCAAACCTGTTGGATAAAGACCTTGAATGCACTATAGTGTATGTTAGATGTGATAGTAAATTTGATGGTTATCATGAAACATATCTAATAGTCATTGGGTGTTCTAAATGAGTTCCTAGTTAATTGAGCTATCCGAAAGAGAATAAGCGTCACCCGAGCTTGAGACTATCATCTGCGATGCAAAGTACCACGTTTCATTGATAGGGAACATAGAGATGTTCTGAGCATGGATATGTTTAGTGACCTGGTGATCTATCGAACTACTCTCGTTCGAACATTCCAAGTAGTTACCATTTGTCGAGTGGATTAAGTCCGAAACCTTGGTTGTACATATTAGTCCTTATTACAAGAAACTGTTAGAGTAGGTGCCCAACTAACCAACTTGTGGCGTGTGGGTTCTTGTTTACTCTATGTAAACGAACTTTATTATGAAATTCGCATTCTTTTAAAGAATTCTTTATCTTAATTATTTTTACAATTGTTTTATAAAGACCTTGAATGTACTATAGTGTATGTTAGATGTAATAGTGAATTTGATGGCTATCATGAAACACATCTAATAGACTTTGTATTCTAAACTAGTTCCTAGTCGATTGGACCGTTCAAGAGTAGGTGCCCAACTAACCAACTTGTGGCGTGTGGGTTCTTGTTTACTCTATGTAAACGAACTTTATTATGAAATTCGCATTCTTTTAAAGAATTCTTATCTTAATTATTTTACAATTGTTTTATAAAGACCTTGAATGTACTATAGTGTATGTTAGATGTAATAGTGAATTTGATGGCTATCATGAAACACATCTAATAGACTTTGTATTCTAAACTAGTTCCTAGTCGATTGGACCGTTCAAAAGACGATAAGGGCCGCCCGAGCTTGAGACTAGCATCTGCAATGCAAAGTTCCACGTTTCATTGGTAGGTAACATAGTGATGTTCTGAGCATGCAGATGGATAGTGACATTGTGATCTATCGAACTACCCTCGTTCGGACTTTCCAAGTGGTTATCATTTTTCGAATGGATTAAGTTCGAGGTCTTGGTTGTATAGATTAGTCCTCATTACTCGAAACTTTATTGAGACTCTACATGATAGGTGCCTCACTTTGACCCATTTACCGACTCAGTTGGGGTCATCAGGTGGTGGCATTGGGCTCAAGCCCGAGGCATGTAGGAGTCGATGCTTCGTTGTCGAGGATTCACCGCTCGCCCTTGTGCATGTATATCCTATACTATCTGAGGAGATAATAGTGTGACAAATCTCTGGCCAGAGTACTAGATGTGTTTTAGGTAAATGAATTTACCTAGTAGCACATGCGATGTCACTATTTGATCTCCAAGATGTATGCATGGCTATCGAATCTCTAGCGACTCTCGATTTACCAATGGTCGTTGATTCAATCAGGATATTTGAGTTGAAAGGACCGTACTGTACGCTAACCATCACCGAATGGTTCTTGCAGGCACTATCAATGATACCTAGGGTATCGTGGGGCGATGTTGCTAGACGATTTATCATGATCCAATGGGTAAGTCCGAAAATGTGTTTTCGGAGTCACAAAGAGTTGTGAGCCCACGACTAGCTGTATCCCTGACCCTCAACACACAAGTACGGTTTCTCAATTCCCGTACGGAATTTAAGCTCAATTTTTTGAGTATAGTAGGAGGAAGAATGGAAGTACGACCACCTAAAATTAGCTTGTTTAGTATGACTTTCCATAAAGCTGATAGGGGCATAACTGCTATTTTGGATTAGGTGGTCTGTAAAATTGTTTTTGCATCATAATGTTCAGTTTTGTAAACTGTTCTGATCGGTCCGATCCAATCAGCGATCTGGATTATTATGAAGCCACAACGATGGACTTGAAACCAATGTTCCCTGGGCCTGGGCCTGACCTAGGCCCATTAACGTTGTTTAAGCCCATGGAAAATCTATAAATAGGGGCCTTGGTGTATTCATTTTATTCTCTCAAAGTTGTGTTGACAACTCTCTCTAGGCCTTACCTAGGCGCATAACTGCTATTTCTGATTAGGTGGTCTGAAAAAAATTTTTGCACATCATAATGTTCAGTTTTGTAAACTATGTAGATCGGTCCGATCTAATCGTCGATCGGGATTATGATGAAGCCATAAAGATGGACTTGAAACCAATGTTCCTTGGGCATGGGCCCGACCCAAGCCCATTAACCTGGTTTTAGCCCATGGAAAATCTATAAATAGGGGTCCCGGGGCATTCATTTTCTTCGCACCAAAATTTGGGTTGACAACTCTCCAAGTAGGATTGAGTGCTCTCCCCTTCAGTTATATTTTTTTCCCCTTCTCCTCCTCCCTCCTTCGCGTCAATTCCATGCTTCCGCCGTAGCCATCACCGTCGCCGCCCACCGCCGCCATCATAATTTGTTCCGAACGTCTCGGTGAAAAGATTCCGTCAGCAGAACTTTTGGTTGTTTTCTAGTGCAAACCAACAAAGGAGTTGAGATTCCGGTCGTGGACCGCGTTAGGAGTTGATCCAGTCGTTCAACCGTTGAAAGGCCAATTCCCTCATGGAACTGGTCAGAGCCAGTGTAGCACCCAAAATCCATAGGACCGCAAATCTAATCCTTATAATTCGAGGACCCATTTCTAATTTCATTTCAGCATTATTTATTTATTCAAAAAACTGATTCCTATTTTTAGATTTCACGCAGTGCATGAGGTCTGTTGGACGTCTCCTCGAGTGCAAAATGAGCAGTTTTCAGATCTCTCAAAAATATAATGGCCGGGATGGGAGAATGGTTAATTTTCAGATTTGTGTAGTGCATTTACAAATCAAAATAGTGACAGGGAATTTTAAGTAAAATTTTGAGATGTACGCATGGTTCACCATGCCTACTCAAGTGTTTCTCCCTGTTACAACTCAGACTCCCATACCGATGGTCCTTGTGAACTATAAGTTCATTTCCTTGCAAGAAAATACTTATTTTTGCATAAAACAAAATAGGAAGCTCATCGAAGTGCTCGAGAAGACTCTCTGTGAGACCTGCTGCATTTCGTGATTTCTTTTTATTGAGGCAAGTAAATCTGATTCTTGTTACGCCATGAAAGCATATGTATTGTTCTCTTTCGTTTCGTGATTCCTTGCCTAAGTTATGTTTAACATCAGCCTTTGTTCATGTTCTCCTTATATTGAAGTGTATGTTTGATATTCGGGTTCCCAGATGGTTTCTGTTTGAAACTAAAAAAGTGCGTTTATGAAGTTGATGTGGTAGATGTTGATTTTAACCCACTGAGCATTTCAGATTCCAGTCCATCGTAAAAGTTCGAAATTCTTCTTCTGGTGATTGGTAACATTTGAATTTGACGCTATGTAATAGGATGTTGTTAGTCGAAGCAATATAAAGTCTGGTTTGATAGGCAACAGCTGGTAGTGTAGCTGTCGTTTTGATGTTTACAACACTAAGATATAGTCAGATTTTGGTTTCCTATATCCATGGCTGAATTTCATCTTTAAGCCAGTAGTTTCCATTTCAGCTGTTGTCAGCTAGGTACTGTTCATTTGTGTTATTGATTCACATCAGCTGTTGGTTTTCTGCTGTTGCATTGTTTCGTCGTCAGCTGTTGCGTTGTTTTCATCAGCTGTTGGTTTTCAGCTGTTGCATTGTTTCATCGTCAGCTATTGCGTTGTTTTCATCAGCTGTTGGTTTTCAGCTGTTGCATTGTTTCGTCGTCAGCTGTTGCGTTGTTTTCATCAGCTGTTGGTTTTCAGCAGTTGCATTGTTTCGTCGTCAGCTGTTGCACTAGTTGTATTCAGCCGTTGTTTTGTTCAACGTCTGAAAGTCCTTGTTTAAGTTGCGTTGACATCTGAGTTGACCAACCAAAGTCTGAATTGTTTCTTCCCAACGTTAGTTTTTCTATTCAGCTGTATGCTCAGTGAAGAAAATGTTTTATAGAAAAAAAAATGAGTTTAAAATAAAGAGAACCCCGATGTTAAGATCTGAGTTTAACCAGAAGTTCTTTAAAGGAAGAAATTGTTCAGATTTTACGATTTATGGAAAAGATAACAGACGGTCCATATTGGAAGGGTGAGCAGCAGACAAGCGTGTCGGTTTCCCCTTCATATTGGGTGAGATTTCACCATATAGTAACTGATATCAGTATTCATTCGATCGACTGCAACGGGACCTAAGTAGAGCTTCTGAGCCATAAGTATAATGAAAAGGATAACGCTGGGATCTGATTTTATTCCCGGAACAAATGTTTACGACGAACGATATTTTAATGCCTTCCTTTAAACTATGATGTCTTATGTATTGCGCCTGCATATATGGTGTTTTGTTACTCCCAGTTTTGCCTGCTGAGCCCCTAGGCTCACTAGCTTTCGTGGTGCAGGTGAGTCCGCGCCGGAGCAGATGGTTGGTGGAGTGTGAACCAGTAGCGGCGTGTGAGTGTTTATCGACGGCCTGCGTTTCCGCGACGTTTATTTTGTGGTTGCTGTTTTTGTTGTCTTTGATCTTACTCAAATCTGTATTGAGATCTGTTACAACAAAGATGAATTCAAATAGAGTTCAGTAGTTGTAATATCGCGACTTCACATTTTGTACTTCGAAATTGTAATGAAATCTGATTTTATTTTCTTGGCGCCAACGGTTATTATTTCGATTTTTTTTTATTTGAGCAAGGCAATACAGCTTGTTCCATTTACATTTCAGCCCTCTATTTTCTCTTTTATTTCGTTTTCTTCAATTCCGTGACTTCCATGGGTATGGGCGTAACAGCCAGGCACCTAGTCGCCAGCAAGGTAACTCCATAAACATCCGATGCATGTTTAGAATTTAATTAGTGTATTGACTGTTCCCGGGCTTCAAAATATATTTAAAACTTCCGTTGTGCCATAGAGCGAGATCCGGATCCGTCACTGCGCCAACATTGGTATTAGAGCTTGGGCTCGGATCTGTCAATACACTGTATCTGCCTGAATTGCATCAAAATATCGTTTTTTAAAAAAAATAATTTTGCGCCTCATCGCAGCCGCCACACGTATCGACCGCCCGCCGCACGCATCTGCTGCATGCACATTGTGGTGCGGATCGTGCGAGCAAGTCCTCGACGGGCGTTGCACGTGCTGGCCACTACCCATGCGCACAAGTCATGCACGGGGCTGCGTTCACCCGCCCCCTGCCTGCGCGCACTGGCCGTGCAGCAGGCCGCCTACCCGTGCACGCACGTTGCGCACCGGGACGCGCATGCTCCGTGCGTGCGTGTAACGCCTAGAAATTCTTGAATACGTAGAAATGAGTGTATGACTAGGGGGAAAATAATTTAAGATGATTACATGCCATTTCATGTGATTTATTTATGATTTTATGTTGAATGGTATGCATGTCATGTTTTCAATCTATTTGAGTTACGGATGCGTGGACAAGACTAGGGATGACCGAGATGAAAATTACTTGAGATTTTTAAGTCCTTAGATTTTTAAGAATGAATTTATTATTTTTACCCAACAATTTCTGAAAATTGGGGTTTTTATGATTATTTTTGAGGGAAACCCGTTTTTCGCCTATACGGGCTGTTTTTGAACTTTATTGTATTTTAAAATTTGGGGAGGCATTTATTTCGAAAATTAGAGGTTTTAAAAGAATGGATTAGAGTTTTGATTAACATGGTAACTTAGTGGAGGGATTGAATAGTAAAAATCCATTTAATTTTCTTAATTAAACCTTTGGGACCATTTTAGTCACCCTCATTATTTCAAAACACAATTGTTTGCAAAGCCTAGCCTCCTCCACTCCAACATCGCCGTCCCCTCCCCCTCTCAAAGCAGCCCCATCGGTTTTCTTCATCTCTTGGTGATCCAAGGCGGTTTTGGTCCCGATCTCGCGTCCTACACGTCGGTAACTCGCATATCTCATTTTCTCCAAGCCAGACATGTAATATCGATTTATTTTCTCACCATTAAGACATAGTAAACTGTTTTTAATGTTCAATGCATGAATTGTATGTTATTTATTAAGATCTATGCACAATTGTTCTAGATCCATACATGACTCATGATTTCTCAACATGTTTTGATCGTTTCTTGCATTTGCTTCGGCTAAAGGCTGTTCTAGGGCCTTGGTATGGTTCATGGTGGCCCAAGGGAGGGCTAGAGGTTGTCCATGAGGGTAGAGATGGAGGCTAGATGCTGGTCGATCCATGGCTGCATGGGCAGCACGCAAGGAGCGACGCACGTCGCTAGTAGGAGGCCTCGGCCGAACCATGTGGCTCATGGTTCGGGCCATGGGTGGTCCGTCCATCTAGACCCAAGGGTGGTCCAGCTGGCGGGGCTCCGGCCAGGGGCAGCCGGAGCAGGGCAAGCTGTAGGGTTGTGTGTGTTGGTTCGGTTCAATTGGACCGATTGGTCCGGTTCGGTTGCACCAGGTCGGTTAGTCGAGTGTCGAGTCAAAATTCGGACCTAATACCTTATTTTAAGTTTTTAAAGTCAAAATTGAGGTTATTGGATTTTTAATTAAGTCAAAATTGACCACGTGATTTTAATTGGTCAAATTGGGCATTAGAGCTTTAATTGGTCAAAATTGGTTATTTGAGTTTTTAAATTAGTGAAAATTGATCCTTAGATTTTAATTAAGTCAAAATTCGTCATAGGATTCTTAATTGAGTCAAAATTGGGTCAATGTAGTATGTTAGTCAATTTTTAAAGGTTTAATTTTATGTTATGGGCCAAGTCATGTTTTAAGCTAAGTTCCATTTTAAATTAAGTCTAGGTTCGTTTGGCTTAGAAGTAATGGGTCAGGCTCCTAAACCAGTCTTTGATCGGATTAGAAAATGTAGAAGCCCGTGAATATATATTTAATTATATATGCAGTATGTTATGTATGATAATGTTTTAAAGTAAAGAATTAAATATATAATGACGGACTAAGTTTTTAAATTGCATGTTCTATGAAATGCACGCATCATGAGAATTTATGAAATGATAAAGGCATGTTTTAAAAGAAAAAATGGAGGGATTGAAGTGACTTGTGGCAAGATAGACGATGAGCGGATCCGGGATGCCGGGCCCAGTGAACCCATGTTAATATATAATGATAAACGATGAGCAGTTCTGGGAGACCGGGCCCAATGAACCTCTGTTAATGTGATGATGATGTAGGTCAGGTGAAACCGGCCACCACGTACGTTGGTTTAAGATTGATAAATCGAACATGGTCCACACTTCATGGATACGACTCATACGTTTATATAATGATAAACGATGAGCAGTTCTGGGAGACCGGGCCCAATGAACCTCTGTTAATGTGATGATGATGTAGGTCAGGTGAAACCGGCCACCACGTACGTTGGTTTAAGATTGATAAATCGAACATGGTCCACACTTCATGGATACGACTCATACGTTTTTATGTTACGTTACGTCATGCCTTATGATATATGTTATATGATTACGATACGTTACGACTTATGTTACGAACCATGTTTTAAGATCATCCATGCATTCATGATTTAATGTTATCTTATTATACGTATATGCTTGCATGTGGATTTATCAGTATGTACCTTGCTATTTAAAAGATAGAGCATGCTGAGCCTCTAGGCTCACTAGGTTTAAATGGTGCAGGTGATGACCCTGTGGATTTTATCCCCACTGGCGGAGATGACCTCTGAGCGCCCGCTGCAGCAGTACCCCGTGGCCTCATTGATGTATTATCTTTGATATGATACACTTTTCAGATATTGATTTTTAGCATGTTCACGTTCAATACTTTTACTCAGTATGGTTTTAAATAGTATGGATGATTTATGTTTTAAAATATTTATTTATTTCTGTCAGGCCCGGTGCGCTAATCACAGGATTAATAAATCAATTAATCACAATTACACGGAAGCATTAAAATCAGGCTTAGATTTTTTTTTTCGAAATGTTGGGCTTGATCCAAAACATCATTCAAAATAAGTTTCATAATCAAAATAGAGAGTTTAACTCAAAACTCACAACACAACAGGTAACACATCCAAATAGTAAATCAACTACAGACCCCAAATAAAAAAATTTAAAGGCACAGGACATCCCCTGGCTCAATATTAATACATAACACTGGGAATCAAATCAAAAAGGGGATCGACCAGCTGAACTCCACTCTGTCCAGCCTGGTTACCTGAAGAACCTGCCAAAGCCAATACAGACCATGGCAGCCCAACACAGGTAAAAAGATAAAGAGGTCAAACCTCAGTATGAAGAGCAATCTAAAAAACAGCAAATCTGCAACATGCTATACTTCAAGTTATGAAATGCATGATGGCTATCAAAGGAATCGGTCATCAAGGAAACGACTCAGCTGGAAAATCTTGAATGAGCCTCAAACAACACGCACAACCAATCAGTCGATGGAAATCATCAGTACTTGATATTCGGGCTCGTCAGCCATCACAGCTCGGTGGTATTCAGGCACGACAACTCAGTCGGCCACCACTCCGATGATAGCATTTGACCTCTCAGGCACGACAACTCAGCCGGCCGATCACAATGATAGCTCGACTCAGGTCATCAATCGAACATCAGGCTCAATATGTATGCATGAATGCCATTCATTAATCATATACTAATGCATACAATAATCAGTACGTAGAACATATCATAAAACAGAGTACAGTCAATCAAATCTGTTCATAGAGTCACAAGATCACAGCATACAGACTCACAACAAGAAATATAAACATGTACATGCCCAAAGTTGTTTACAGGAGTTCAATCCGTACCTCAAACCAGCTTAAATCTCAATCAGATCTCACCAGGGCACGACACCAATAACATGACTCATGGAAAATCTTAACAGAAGCTGCCTAAGCTCAAATCTATACAAAACAACTAACCATTCAACTCAAAACTAAACCAAATCTGCTTAGTTACTACGGTTAAGGTTCCAGACTACTCACAACTATTCAAAAAGGCTCTACTAGATCTAACGAAGCTAGGATGGGAAGAATCACTTACCCAGAAGCTCAAATATGAAAAGGGAAAACCATCGACTGGAATTCGCGAAGTTACTCGATCCTGCAACTAATTCGCTCCTCTTCCGCAAGTCGATCCAAAGCTCCAAACTGATATCAATCGAAAGATCTTAGCAAGACAAACCCAGCGCCACCAATATTGATCCAAACAACGACGGAAATCGACGGCAATCTAACAGAGAAGGGTTCGGATGAACAGTACTAATCGAGGGCTATCGGGAAGAAGAAAGGAAATTGTCGGGTTGAAAAATGACTAAGTGTCGATCGCTACTTAGCATATAAATCCTACAGTCAACACTGCAACGAATACCTTTAAATATTTTAGCATGAGAGAGTTATCACCTTAATCTAGTTCTAACCCTTTGAAACAAATCGTCGAGAAGTCATTGCAGATTAAGGAACAAAATACGCTCCATGCAAGGTGGCCGCATCGACGAATTCCCGCCTTTACTCACGCCGCCTCACATGGCACGCCGCCCCCATCCTCCGGCCCTCCTCCAAAGCCACCGGACGACTACGGGAGCAACGGCCCTCGCTCTTATGCAGCGTCATTCCTTGATTCATCTCCTCGCACGAAGCGTAAAAGCTTCATGGAATACGCTGATGGTGAAAATATTCAAGCTAAGGAAATAGTGATGTACATGAGCATGCCGAGCATCAAGTTTTCGTCGGAGGAGGTGAAGGAGATGGCTCGGGCTCATCCATTTGCGTTGATTGGGAAATTTTCTGGGGGGTGGCCCTCGTGAGACAATATCCTCAAAGCTTTCAGGGATCTGGAATTGTCTGGTCCTTACTCGATCAAGTTCTTACGTCCTTATTTCTAGATTTCAAGCTTGAAGAAGACATGACGAGGTTATGGAGTAAGGGACGTTGGTTTATCTGTGGTAATCTGATTCGTATCCTCAAATGGACTCCTTATTTTGATTACTCCAAAGAATCGTCTATTGTCCCCGTATGGGTTCGCTTCCCAAATCTGCCGATTCCTTTGTTCGAGAGGAACAGGTTGTTCTCTGTTACTAATATCATTGGAAAGCCTCTGAAAATGGACGAACTCACGTCCAAGGCAGAACAACTCATGATGGCACGGGTATGTATTGAGGTTGATCTGCTTAAATCTCTACCAGAAAAAGTTTATTTGATTTTTGATAATAACCCGGTGGAACAGCGTGTTGTTTATGAAAATATCCCAAAATATTGCATTGATTGCCATCACGTTGGTCATTATGTATCTGAATGCTATGCCATGGGGAAAAATCCACGGCCTGATAGGAAAAAGCCAGTCCAGGGTGATCTCAGGGAGATTCTGGACCAAAAGAAGGAATGATAATCATGGTAATCCTGAAAATTCTGGTGATGGGATGGAGGGGAACACAAGGAATGAATGGCGTGCTGTTAACAGGAGAGGATCTTGTTTGAATATTAATGAGCAACGAACAACCCCCAAACGCCATAATTATCTGGAAGGGAGCAATGCTAACCGATTTGATGCTTTAGTTGAAGAATCTGGAAACGCTCCAAGTGATGAGCAGGAGGTTGCTAATGAGGACACTGCTGCTAATGAACAGGTTCATGAACCTGAGGATGTTGCTGAAGGTGAACAAGGGGAGGTTAATCATGGTTTGGAGGAACCTGTGCTGTTGGAAACTGGTATTGTTGTTCTCGAGCCTCTCATCAACCAACCTGATGTTCAAAAGGCTGCTGCTTTGGAGCCTTCAATGTTACCGGATTGTCAAAAAAATAAAATTATCTCTTCCTTGGAATCCTTTCAAGTTAGTGTTGATTCCCTGGACCCGGAGAATGTCCACAGAGATCTCAACATGGGGGCTGCTGATGATGCTCTTCGAAACACAAACAAATTAGGTGGTGGTGATCAAATGCTGGCTGCTGCGGTGGCTAGCAAAGACAGAGCTTTGGTTCAAATGGGGTGCGACATGTCTAGTGGTTATGCTCAAAAAATCATTAAAGAGAACCTTGAGACTGACACGGGGGCAGAAAATTCTGAGGATGATGAACTGCAGGATACTTTTAAAGGACCTTAACAGTGCTCTCTATCGGCAGGAAACTTGAAGCTTAAAGGTCCTGCCCTAACTCACCGTGTGGTCACCAGGAGCCACAATAGAAGCCAAGGTACTTCCTCATCTCAATCTTATCAATGATTTGTCTCTTTTGGAATATTAGGGGTATCGGGAATAAGCTGTCTCAAAGCAGAGTTAAATATCCTAGAGAATTTCATAAGTTGCAATTATTGGCTATTATTGAGCCTATGATTCCTTTGAACCATGATTATATGAAACGGATGTTTGGGTTCCAAACTGTGCATGCGAATATATCTAACAAAATCTGGTTATTTGTGGATGCTTCTATCTCCCTTGAGATCATCCATGACAATGAACAATTTCTGCATGTTAAAATGGAGTCTTCTCTTTTTCCTTCGGCTGTTATTTTGACGGTTGTTTATGCCAAGTGCACGAGACTACTGCGGTCTGCGCTTTGGGAGGATCTACTGGATCTTCAAGTTCCTACTGATTTGCCCTGGATTATGGGAGGTGATTTCAATACCATTACAGATCCTCTGGAACACTCTAGGCAAGTGGTTTCTCGGCCAGGTAGCATGTATGACTTCAATGAATTCATAGTCTTGGAAGGCTTATGTGATGCAGGATATGTTGGCTCTAAATTCACTTGTACAAATGGTACTGTGTGGCAAAGGCTGGATAGAATTCTTGTTGGGGGTCCTTTTTTAACTCTTTGAAAGTGGAACACCTCAACATATTTGTTTCTGATCATGCTCCCCTTCTCTTCAATGGTTATTTCCTCCCTAAACCCAAGTCCTCTTTTAGATTTCAAAATATGTGGGTTCTTCATAATGAATTCTTGCAGACCGTGCGCCTTAATTGGAACAACCCCTGCCAGGAAACGGGCTTAGCTCTTTTCTCTAGCAAGTTGAAACGGCTTAAGGCTCATTTGAAATGGTGGAATATAGAAGTTTTTGGGAATATATTTGACAACTTGAAAAAGTTGAATGAGCAGGTTACTCAAAAGGAGACTGAGTTTGATCTTGAGGCCACGGTAGAGAGAAGAACAGCATTGAGTCTAGCTCAGGCCAATTTAGCTAAAGCTTTATGTATGGAAGAGGCCTTCTGGAAACAGAAAGCTAATATTAGATGGACAGTCGAAGGAGAAAGGAACACTAAGTTCTTCCACAATGTGGTTAACAAAAGAAGGAATACTAATAGAATCCACCGCATATGGGATCAAGGGATGTGCTTGGATCGTCCTTTAGATATTCAGGAGTCTGGAGTTGGGTTCTTCGAAAAACTCCTCACTGGTGAGGACACTGCCTTGTCTCAATTTAACCCAGACATCATCCCCAGTCTCCTTCATGAAGGGGAAAACTTTATTCTTGAAGCTCTCCCTTCCATTGATGAGATTAAAGAGGTGGTTTTCTCCATGCACGCGGATAGTGCTGCTGGGCCTGATGGGTTTTCTGCCTTGTTCTATACTACTTGCTGGGATATCATTAAAAACGACTTGGTTAAGGCAGTACATGAATTTTTCAAAGGGGGTGTTCTTCCCAGGAGCTTTACTGCTACAACTATTGTGCTCATCCCTAAGGATGATAATGCCCAGAAATTGTCTGATTTTCGACCCATCATCCTTTGCAATGTTAGCAAAAAAATTATTTCCAAGCTTCTTGCTCTAAGGCTCCGGCCTCTTCTGGACAAAATCATATCTCCTCAACAAAGTGGCTTTGTTAAAGGAAGACAAATCTCTGATAACATCCTGCTTGCTCAAGAGATGGTTCATCACTTGAACTACCACACTAGGGGGGGTAACTTGCTGCTTAAATTGGATATGGCTAAGGCTTATGACAGAGTTAAATGGGACTTCTTGTCTGAGGTTCTATCTGCGTTTGGATTTTCTAATAAAGTGCAACAACTCTTCATGGCTTGCATCACTAACTGCTGGTTTTCTGTCAACATTAATGGCTCTTTATCTGGCTTCTTTTGCTCCAAGAGAGGCCTGCGTCAAGGTGATCCATATCTCCTCTTCTCTTTATTATTGGAGATGAATATCTTTCTAGGAGCCTGGAACATTTATTCCTTCAAAGGCCACAGATGTTCTTTCATACTGGACGCAGTGTCATGATTTCTCACCTGGCCTATGCTGATGACATACTTGTCTTTTCTAATGGTTCTGTGGATTGTATCAGAAGGATCAGAGAGGTCTTGCATCAATATGAGACTGCTTCTGGTCAGATGATAAATGGTGATAAAAGTGTTTTCATTACAGCTTTAAAAACTAATCCGAGGAGAAGGGCTGTCATCAATCAAATCACAGGGTTCCAAGAAGGGTTCCTCCCTCTCAACTACCTTGATACTTGTCTTTTCTAATGGTTCTGTGGATTGTATCAGAAGGATCAGAGAGGTCTTGCATCAATATGAGACTGCTTCTGGTCAGATGATAAATGGTGATAAAAGTGTTTTCATTACAGCTTTAAAAACTAATCCGAGGAGAAGGGCTGTCATCAATCAAATCACAGGGTTCCAAGAAGGGTTCCTCCCTCTCAACTACCTTGGGGCCCCTCTTTACACTGGTCATTGCAAAAGCAGTCTCTTTCAATCTCTTGTCATCAAGGCCCTCAATAAATTGAAGGGCTGGGAGCTCAAGAACTTATCTCTAAATTCTTGTGGGGAACAAAAAGGACACAAAAAAATATACACTGGATTGCGTGGCAGCAGGTTTGTCACCCAAAATTGGAGGGGGGCCTTGATATCAAACATCTTAAAGATGCTATCCGTGGCTTCTCTATAAAAATGTGGGTGAGATTTCGAACTACAGATTTTCTTTGGACCAGATTCATGTACCACAAGTACTGCCATCCTCTTCCTCCTACTGCTATTGAGCCTAAGGTTCACATCTCACCTATTTGGAGGAGAATGATCAAAATCATGCACCTTGCAGAGTCTCATATCCGCTGGAGTATTGGTGAGGGGGATATTAGTTTTTGGTTTGATGCGTGGCTTCCCACTGGCCCTTTAGCCTCCATATGTGAGATTGTTGGCCCCAAAGATAGGACTGTCTCGTGGTTTTTGGAGCAGGGTAGTTGGCAAAAAGAACACCTCCTTCTTCATCTGGACAGTAATATAGTTGATCAGGTTCTTCAAATTCCAGTTAGTACTACGCTAATGACAGGCTCATATGGACTCTTACATCAAATGGGAGGTTCAATAGCAGATCTGCCTGGGAATCTCTGAGGCAAAGGAGTCCATTAAACGATATATACACTGCCTGTTGGTCTAAAATTTTATCTCCCAACATATCTTTATTTTCTTGGCGCTGGGTACAACGCAAACTCCCCACGGATGATATTACCAAACGCAGGGGTATTTCTTTGGCTTTGAAGTGCCAATGCTGTGATCAAGAGGAATCATTTTAGCATTTATTCTTCTCTAGATCCATAGCAGATCAGGTCTGGACGTATTTTTGGCAGCTGTTTGGAATCTCCCAACCACACCAGATCAGCAACTGGAAAATTTCCACTACATGGCGTCCTCGGGGTCATCTACGTGAATGCGTCCCTTTCTTAATTATGTGGTTTATTTGGACTGCCCGTAACGACTCTAAGCATAGGGACATTAAGCTCAGGCCTGCTTCCATTATCAGAAACATCAGGTACTACATATCTACAGCCTTCACCGTTGGATTGATTCAAGCAGAACACTGGAAGGGCTGGACTCCTTTGGCTCAGCTTTTTCACGTGAGGGTTGGGGGTTTCATGCGCACGGTGATCTCTATTATTACTTGGAGAAAATCTCCTGCTCCCTGGTTCAAGCTTAACACAGATGGGTGTCGGTCTAATCAGGGACTTACTTCTACTGGAGGCCTTATTGGAGATTCAGGCGGTCATGTACAATTTGCATTTCATGGTTTCCTGGGTGAAGGCAGTATTATCAAAGCAGAATTAACAGCAATTCTTCAGGGCTGCTTATTTGCAAACAACACCAGCTTTTTCCATTTGGATTGAAACAGACTCGGCCGTGGCTCTCCTCAGCATTACATCAGATCACTCCATCTGGGAACTCAGACACATCCTCACACTCATTCAATATATTCAGGCTAACCATCCTACCTGCATCTCCCACATACACCGAGAAGGCAATGCCCCTGTCGATGCTCTGGACTCTCTGGGGATGCAAGAAAGAACATATGCTGTATTTTCTAGTTTGGGCCTTCATAACAAAGTAGCTGGACTTTGAAAATTGGATAAAATCGGATGTACATACATGCGCATAGGTAGAAAAATCATTAATAGATAGGGCATTTGTTGCGAGTTTCTGGGAGGTTTTGGCCTAGTCCCCCTCCCTGTATTCTTGTTTGATTTATGGCATTTCGTTTCTTTCTAAAAAAAAAAAAAATACAACGAAAGTCAACACCGACTTATTTAGATCTCATCGACAGGACAGATCTTTAAGGAAAACGTCCCTCAGATCTGGACTCAGCGACAACTCAAATCTGGCTTCGCTACGATACACAAGCGCTACTAATCAAAACGACGTAGCTTAGGGGTTCCCGCTCACTAACACTAAACTATGTCGCGCTATCTCCAGATCTGAAGCAGATCTCACACACTCAAACCCGCTAACGCTCATCCAGATTTGACCAAATCTATTATCATTAAACTGCACAGGTCCACACCAACTCACGAATTTGACCGATCCAAATAGTACAGTTGACCGACGCTGACTTCTCCTCGCTAACCAAATCTGCCCCTCTCTCAACACCAGATCTGACTAGCGCTTAAAACGACACCGTAACACTTCTAGCTTGCGGTAACTTACTCAACCCAGCGAGAACCAGATCTGGACACCCAGATCTCATCCAAACCTGAGTTCCAGCGATCTTCGATACACCAAATCTGTCTAGAGAGCTAACGCTCTCCCTTACACAACGATAAGACAGCATACTCACTACTCAATATACTAGACACCATTCAAAATACATCCACGAAAATTCAAAAATCACTAAATCCTAATCCAGGTCTGATTATAACGCTAATAACCATTAACAGATTTCTAGACCTCACATTCTCCCCCACTAAAAATCGATTTCATCCTCGAAATCAACTTACAGCAACAGATCAGAAACAACCAAAACACCAGAGATTCACCAAAAAGCAACACAAAACACAAAACCAACAAGCCAGAAGTTACTTGGAATGCTACTGTCAACGCTCAAACAGATAAGGCCACTCCTGTCTCATCTTTTCTTCAACTTCCCAGGTAGCTTCTTCTCTGTCATGCTTACTCCATTGGACCATCACCAATGGTATAACCTTATTCCTCAGCTGCTTCTCCTTCCTATCCAAAATCTGCACTGATATTCAACATAGCTCAAGGTAGAATCAAGCTCTACTTCATTAGTCCTCAGTACATGGGACGGATCTGGCTCATATTTCCTCAACATTGACACATGAAAAATATCATGTATCGCTGCTAACTCCTCAGGCAGCTGCAATCTATAAGCCATCTGTCCGATCCTCTCAGTAATCTCAAAGGGACCAACGAATCTAGGAGGCAATTTACCTTTAAGTCTGAATCTCATTACGCTTTTGAAAGGAGAAACATTGAGAAACACTCGGTCGCCAACCTCAAACTCCAATGGTCTGTGTCGCTTATTAGCATAGCTAGCATGTCGATCTTGAGCAGCTTTCATCCTACTCCGAATAAACTCAAGTTGATCCTTCATATGCTGCACAAATTCAGGAGTAGACAACTGCTTCTCACCAATCGCTTCCCAGCAGATAGGTGATCTACACTTACGACCATACAAAGCTTCGAATGGATCCATCCCGGTAGTCACTTGGCAGCTGTTGTTATAAGAAAACTCAACTAATGACAAGGAATACTGCCAGCCACCACTGAAATCCAATACAACAGCTCGCAGCATATCTTCTAAGATCTGAATGGTCCTCTCGGATTGGCCATTTGTCTGAGGGTGATAAGATGTACTCATAGCCAATCTCGAACCCATCGCTGCCTGCAAGATCTTCCATAATCGGGAGGTAAACCATGGATCTCTATCGGACACTATCGAAACAGGCACTCCATGCAATCTCACCACATGGTCGATATACAACTTCGCCATTTTCTTCATTGAACACCTCACATCATAGGGAGTAATATGGGCTGACTTCGAAAGTCTATCAACAACAACCCAAATCGCATCACTTCCCCTATTCGATCGAGGAAAATGCGTCACAAAATCCATGGTGATGTGCTCCCAATTCCATTGAGGCACTTCTAGACTCTGTAGCAAACCACCAGGTTTCATTCTCTCGGCCTTGACCTATTGACAATTCAAACATCGAGCTACAAATGCGGAAATATCATTCCTCATGCCTTCCCACCAGTAGTGAGACTTCAATGCATGATACATCTTCTTCTCGCCCGGATGCACACTGTATCTACTACAATGGGCCTCATTCAGAATAGTCTCTTTCAAATCAATCAGGTTCGGAACCACCAATCTACCATGGAATCTTAGACATCCATCAGAAGCTACATCAAAATCATCTGACTGACCATTCTGGGCCTTAATCTTCAATTCATGAATATACGGGTCAGTCCTCTGCGCTTCTCTAATGTCTGCAACAATCTATGGTTCAACCTAAAAAGAAGTAACCACGAAGTAATGATCACTCGGCTGAAAACACCATCCAGAAGTCCCCAAATCCTCATGGACTTTGGATATTCTCATCGACGTCAACATCGCAGGTTGATATTTCCTACTCAAAGCATCGGCCATATTCATCCACACAGGCTGATACTGAATCTCAATGTCAAAATCTTTCAGCAACTCTATCCAACGACGTTGCCTCATATTCAAATCATACTGGGTGAAGATATACTTCAAACTCTTGTGGTCCGTGTACACCACAAATTTCTCACCATACAAATAATGATGCCAAATATTCAGGGCAAAGACAATCGCAGCCAACTCCAGATCATGAACAGGGTATCTCGTGTCATGGGGTTTTAACTGTCGAGACGCATAGGCTATCACACGCCCGTTCTGCATCAACACGCATCCCAAACCACTCAGAGAAGCATCAGAGCACACTACATAACCTCTAGAACCCGAAGGCAAAGCCAACACAGGAGCAGTAGTCAACTTCTCCTTAAGCAACTGGAAACCAGACTCACACTCATCAGTCCAAACAGACTTCCTATCTTTTTTGGTCAACTGAGTCATCGGCCTGGCTATCGAAGAGAACTTCTCAATAAAACTCCTATAGTAGCCAGCCAAACCCAAGAAACTACGGATCTCGGAAACATTCCTAGGTCGCTCCCAGTTAAGAACTGCTTCGACCTTGTTAGTATCCACAGAAATACCTTGTGCTGAAATGACATGACCCAAAAAGACAACTCTATCCAACCAGAATTCACACTTGCTGAACTTCTCATACAGCTGTGAGTCTCTCAGCTTCTGCAATACCAGTCCCAAGTGCTCTTTGTGCTCCCTATAGCTCCTCGAGTACACTAGAATATCATCTATGAAGACAATCACAAAATGATCAATATACTCACTGAAGACGCGATTCATCAGATCCATGAAGACAGCAGGAGCATTCGTCAATCCAAAGGGCATCACCAGAAAATCATAATGCCCATATCTCGTCCTGAAAGCCATCTTCGCTACATCAACGTCTCTAATCCGCAACTGATGATAACCAGATCGCAGATCTATCTTAGAGTATACCGCAGATCCCTGAAACTGATCAAACAGATCATCGACTCTCGGCAATGGGTACTTATTCTTCACGGTCGCTTTATTCAATTGCCGAAAATCCACACACATCCTCATAGATCCATCCTTCTTCTTCATGAAAAGAATCGGAGCTCCCCAAGGCGACATACTCGGTCTGATGAAGCCTTTCTCCAAAAGATCACGCAATTGATCCTTAAGTTCCTTCAGCTCTGCTGGCGCCAACCGATACGGAGCTCTAGAAATCGGGGTTGTCCCTGGCACCAACTCTATACTAAAATCAATCTCTCGCTTAGGAGGGAATCCAGGAATCTCATCCGGAAACACCTCTGGGAACTCTCGAGCAATAGGGACATCACTCAACCCTACTCTCGATTCATGAGAAACATCCAAGGCATAGATCATAAACCCTGAATTCTCTAACGACAACAAACTGAATATCTCCATGGCAGACACTAGTGGGATCTTCGATCGCGAATCATCACCATAGAAATCCCACTTCTCCCCAATTTTAGGTCTAAACCTCACCACACCATGGAAACAATCTACAGTCGTTCTATACTCAGACAGCACATCCAGGAAACACCTCTGGGAACTCTCGAGCAATAGGGACATCACTCAACCCTACTCTCGATTCATGAGAAACATCCAAGGCATAGATCATAAACCCTGAATTCTCTAACGACAACAAACTGAATATCTCCATGGCAGACACTAGTGGGATCTTCGATCGCGAATCATCACCATAGAAATCCCACTTCTCCCCAATTTTAGGTCTAAACCTCACCACACCATGGAAACAATCTACAGTCGTTCTATACTCAGACAGCACATCCATACCCAAGATGCAATCAAAATCTCTAATTCCCAAAGCAATTAGATTAGTCACAAACACATGCTCATCAAACCTAATCATACAATCCACCACCACCTCACGGGACATCAACCACATACAGTAGGACTAGATACAGATACAACATCACACAGTGGGGTAACACTCAACCCACAGTCATGCACAAACAAAACATATATGAAGGAGTGTGATGCTCCTGTATCAAACAAAACTCGTGCAGGGAAATCAAAAATGAAAAGTACCTGCAATAATTCCTTCAGGTCTATCCTCCGCCTGCTCTCTCGTCAAGGCGTTCACCTGAGCTTGCTGCGGTCCCAGAAATTGAGGTCTCAAAGGTCCTCCGGACCTAGATGGTCACGGGGTTGGAATCCAGATCTTTGGGACTGAACAAAAGGTTGTTGTCTCTGCGAAGATCCACCAGAAGAACCTTGCTGCGACTGATTCACAGACTGTCCTCCCACCAAAGGACACACTCTAGCAAAATGTCCAGGCTGCCCACAATTACGGCAAATACCCTGAACTCCACGACACTGCGAAGTCATATGGCGACCTCCGCATTGCCCACACATCACTCCTCCAGAGCCACTTCTACCGGAACTCACGGAACCAGAGGAACTCGAGTTTTCCCGCTTCTTAAACTGCTTCCCACGAGGCTTGAACCTATGGCAATTCGATTGATGTGACCCCTAATGAGGCTAAACTGTTGCGTCACTTCGAGCACCGGTTGAAAATTATGTCCAGCTGTCGGCTGAACCTGATTCTGTGCTTCCAGCAGACTCTCCTCAATGTCCACCGCTCTATCCACGACATCAACATAAGTCGTAGGAGAACCAGCCAACACCATCCGGAACAAATCAGGCTTCAAACCTCTCAGAAACTTGTGCCTATTAGTCCTCTCTGGTTAGCTACATGGGAACATATGACAGAAGGGAAGAAAACTGTCTGGAATACTCGGCCACCTTCATGTCCCCTTACTTCATATTGTCAAACTCTCGCTCGAGGTTGTTGTAGTAGGACTCCGGGGTATACTCCTGTCGAAACGCTGCACAGAAGCTCTCCCAAGTAATCACATCCCCACTCTCCCTCAAGATTCGGGAAGTAGCCTTCCACCAAACGTTGAGCACTCTCCCTCAACTGCAAAACTGCTAGCTTCAGTATTCTCTCCTGAGAATACTTGACAGCATCAAACAACTCTTCCATATGTTCTATCCAGCCTTCAGCCATCAAACCACCCTCGGCAACAGTAAACGTCGGGGGATTCATCCTCTGAAATCTAGCCAAAACTAGCTCCATCTCGCCAATCTGTCGAGTCATATCCTCTACCTCTGTCTGTCTAATACGGCGAAGCAAAGGTATACTCTGCTGATCAACATCCTCATCACTACCCGGAGCTCTAGACTCATCACCAGTCTGCCTAGCAATCCTACTCCTACCTCTTCTCGGTGGCATATACCAAAATCTCAGAGGTAAGGAAAGAAACAATTAATCACAGAGGCAAATAAATCACAGAGTCAGTCAAGATCAAACTCAAACTCTGTGCCTAGACTCGAGTGTGATGAAAAAAGAAATCGAGCTTATCCCAGTTTAAGCTCTGATACCAAAATGTCAGGCTCGGTGCGCTAATCACAGGATTAATAAATCAATTAATCACAATTATGCGGAAGCATTAAAATCAAGGCTTAATTTTTTTTTCGAAATGTTAGGCCTGATCCAAAACATCATTCAAAATAAGTTTCATAATCAAAATAGAGAGTTTAACTCAAAACTCACAACACAACAGGTAACGTATCCAAATTGTAAATCAACTACAGATCCCCAAATAAAAAAATATAAAGGCACAGGACATCCCTTGGATCAATATTAATACATAACACTGGGACTCAAATCAGAAAGGCGATCGACCAGCTGAAGCTCCACTATGTCCAGCCTGATTACCTGAAGAAGGTGCCAAAGCCAATACAGACCAAGGCAGCCCAACACAGGGAAATGATAAATAGGTCAAACCTCAGTAGGAAGAGCAATCTAAAAACAGCAAATCATGCAACATACTATACTTCAAGTTATGAAATGCATGATGGCTATCAAAGGAATCGGTCATCAAGGCCAACGACTCAGCTGGAAAATCTCGAACAAGCCTCAAACACCACGCACAGCCAATCAGTCGGTGGAAATCATCGGTCCGTGATATTCGGGCACGTCAGCCTGTTGGGGAACCAAGGCGGATCCGGATCGCGCCTCCCGGCGAGGCAGCGGAAGAACAAAAATTTGGCCAGGAGAAGATCAATGCAATTCAATAAACAACAGGCTATGACGTTCATAGGGTGTTTAGATGACTACCTTGCTGGCAACTCGTGCCTGGCTCCGACCAGTTTCTCGAGGAAACCGGCACTTCACGGTAGATGGCGGTAGACTACGTCAATCAGGTCCACGACCGGATACGAGACTCCTTCTTCAGCCTGCACCAGAAGGTCTGATGAGATCGGCGCGGACGGATACTCCTCGTCAAGTTGGCCGAAACAATTTCCGGCGAGGGAGGCGGCGGCGCTAGGCGGCGGCGGCGGCGGCTTTGAGAGAGAGGAGGGAGGCGGCCGAAGCTCTTAGGGTTAGGGTTAGGAGAGTATTGAATGTTATGATTAAAGCCTAAGTCTACATTAAGTAGACTTAGTGATGGACTTGGACCGGCCCAACGGGCCCGGGTCCAACATATGAATATTCGGTTCATCCCCATCATCGTGACTTCATCGTAACTCCGATAGCCGATCAGATCGGACCGATCGACTCAGTTTCCAAAACTTAATACTATGATCTGAAAAACTATTTTCAGAACCCCAGTGCAAAATGACCGTTTTCCCCTCAACAGCGGGAAATCACGATTTGACCCTTGTTGACTTTTAGGAAGTCGCACTACCCAAAATCCTCTTCTCATGCTCAACACAATGAGCTGAGTATCCGTGCGGGAATCTCGAATCCAGTACTTGTGTGACCCTCAATGGTTCAGGGATACAGCTATTCGTGGGCCCACAACCATTGCGGCTCCGGAATCACAATTCCGGACATGCCCATCGGATCATGGTAAGAGCGTCTAGCAACATCGCCCCATGATCCCCTACGTATCACTGATAGTGCCTGAAAGAACCAGTTGGCTCGTGGTTAGCGTACAGTACGGTCCTTTCAATCCATATATCCCGATCAGATCAACGACCATTGGTAAATCGAGAGTCGCTATAGATCCGATAGCTATGCATACATCTTGGAGATCGAATAGTGACATCGCGAGTGTAACTAGGTAAAAACATTTACCTAAAACACTTCTAGTACTCTGGCCAATGATTTATACACTATTATCCCCTCAGATAGCGTAGGATATCCACGCATGTCTGCGAGCGGTGAATCCTCGACAACGATGCATCGACTCCTACATGCATCGGGGTCTCACCCAATCCCGCCGCCTGATGACCCAAGTGAGTCGGCAAACGAGTCAAAGTGAGACGCCTATCATGTAGAGTCTCAATGACTTTTCAAGTCGTGAGGACTAATCAGTACAACCAAGACCTCGGACTTATCCACTCGACAAATGGTAACCATTTGGAAAGTCCGAACGAGGGTAGTTCGAGAGATCACCAGGTCACTATCTATCTGCATGCTCAGAACATCACAATGTTCCCTACCAATGAAACATGGTACTTCGCATCGCAGATACTAGTCTCTAGCTCGGGCGGCCTTATCCTCATTTTGACGGCCCAATCGACTAGGAACATTTTCAGAATACACAGTGACTATTAGATGTGTTTCATGATAGCCGTCATACCCACTATCACATCTAACATACACTTTAGCGTATTCTAGGTTTTTACTCAACGCAATTGTTAATCATCATACAACACAATGAAAGTAAAGAATGCCATATAAATAAATGCGAATATCATTTATAAATATTGTTTCATACAAGAGTCTATAAATCCACACGCCACAAGTTGGCTAGTTGGGCATCTACTCTAACAATCTCCCACTTGCCCTAAAGCCAACTACTCATCAGACGCAGTCCTATTGTTTCGCGATGTTTTTCAAACAACGGTCCAGGCAAGGGCTTCGTAAGTGGATCAGCAACTTTGTCCGCAGAGGCGACTCTCTCAACTGCTATGTCACCTCTAGCCACAATATCCCGGATTATGTTGTATTTCCTCAGTATGTGTTTGGATCTTTGGTGAGACCTAGGCTCCTTTGCTTGCGCAACGGCACCCGTGTTGTCACAGTACACCGGGACTGAACCAACTCCATTAGGAATGACGCCCAAATCTTGGACGAAATTCTTTATCCAAACGGCCTCCTTAGCAGCAGTTGATGCTGTGATGTACTCAGCCTCAGTGGTTGAATCCGCGATGGTGTCTTTCTTGGAACTCTTCCAAGAGACAGCACCACCATTGAGCATGAATAGAAATCCAGAGGTTGATTTCGAATCATCCACGTCACACTGGAAGCTAGAATCAGTGTAGCCTTCCAGTTTCAGTTCACCACCCCTATAGACCATGAACATATTCTTAGTCATTCGCAAGTACTTAAGAATATCCTTCACGGCCTTCCAATGCAATTGGCCGGGGTTGGCCTGGTAGCGGCTCGTGACACTCAGAGCATATGGGACATGGTCTAGTCGAGATCAAGCCATACATAATACTACCTATTGCCGAGGCATATGGCACACGTGTCATACTCTCTATCTCCTCATCAGTCTTTGGACACATGGACTTAGATAGAGTGACCCCGTGACACATAGGTAGGTGTCCTCTCTTGGACTCTTCCATAGAGAACCTCTTAAGTATGGTATCGATGTAGGTAGCTTGGGTGAGTCCGAGCATCCGTTTAGATCTATCCCGATAGATCTGTATTCCAAGAATATAGGATGCTTCACCCATGTCCTTCATCGAAAATCTACTAGACAACCATACTTTAGTTGATTGCAGCATTCCTACATCATTCCCAATGAGTAGAATGTCATCAACATAAAGTACGAGGAATGTCACAGGGCTTTTGACTACCTTCTTATACACACATGGCTCCTCGGGATTCTTGATGAAACCAAATTCCTTAATTGTTTCATCGAATCTCAGGTTCCAACTTCGCGATGCTTGTTTGAGACCGTAGATCGATCTCTGAAGCTTGCATACCTTATGCTCGCTTCCAACAGATGTGAAACCCTCAGGCTGCGTCATATAGATCTCTTCCTCAATGTTCCATTAAGGAACGCAGTTTTCACATCCATTTGCCATATCTCATAGTCGTACCATGCGGCTATGGCTAACAAAATTCTAATTGACTTGAACATTGCGACTGGTGAGAAGGTTTCATCATAGTCAACACCTTGCCTTTGAGTGTAACCTTTCGCGACCAGTCGTGCCTTGTAGGTCATTACCTTACCATCCGGCCCAAGTTTCCTCTTGTATACCCATTTGCACCCAATAGGAACAATTCCTTCGGGAGGGTTAACAAGAGTCCAAACTTGGTTAGCATGCATTGAGTCAAACTCAGACTGCATTGCTTCAAGCCGCAAATTAGAATCAGCATCCGAAATTGCCTCCTTCAACGTTCTTGGATCAGATCCAATAACTTGATCACTTTGATCATCTTCAAGGAGAAAACCATATCTCTCAGGAGCCCTAGGAACCCTTTCGGATCTCCTAGGTGCGACCATTTCTGGCACTGGCTCTGGAGGTGCGGGAGACTCACCTGGTACTTCGATTGGATCTCGAACCTCTTCGAGTTCTACTATTCAGCCCTTTCTATCAAGTAGAAATTCCCTTTCCATAAAGGTGGCATTCCTAGAAACAAACATTTTTGTTTCGCAGGGATAGTAGAAGTAGTATACAATGGAACTCTTTGGATACCCAATGAAGTAGCATAAGATGGATCTCGTATCCAGCTTATCTCCCACTGTCTGCTTCACGTAAGCAGGACATCCCCAAATCTTCATGAATGAGTACTTGGGTTGTTTGACCATCCATATCTCATATGGGGTCTTATCCACTGCCTTGGTGTGGACATTGTTCAACAACATTACCGCCGTTTCGAGCGCATAGCCCCAAAACGAGGTAGGAAGTTCAGTGAAGCTCATCATAGATCGAACCATGTCCAACAAGGTCCGATTACGACGCTCCGCTACACCATTGAGCTGTGGTGTGGCTGGAGGGGTCCACTGTGCGAGAATCCCATTCTATTTTAGATATTCTTGAAATTCAGCACTCAAGTATTCGCCACCTCGATCAGATCGAAGTGCTTTAATACTTTTGCCTAATTGATTTCTACTTCTGCCTTAAATTCTTTGAACCTTTCAAAGGATTCAGACTTGTGCTTCATTAAGTACAAGTACCCATACCTTGAGTAATCGTCGGTAAAGGTGATGAAGTATGTGTGACCGTATTTAGTACCAATACTAAATGGGCCGCACACATCAGTATGGATCAAATCCAATAGGCCTTGAGCACGCTCACCCTTGCCCTTGAAGGGTTGCTTAGTCATCATTCTCTTAAGACAAGATTCACAAGTCGGTAGGGAGTTAATGTCTGACAGATCAAACAGGTCACTCCTAACTAACTTGTTCATCCTAATTAGAGAAATATGACCTAGCCTAGCATGCCAAAGTTGTGCTGGGTTCAAGTTATCGTGTTTCCTTTTAATCGTTGTTGTGTGTGCTTCGACATCGCGAGTTGGAACGTCTTTTAATTTTAAGGTGTATAAATCGTTTTCGCGTTCCCCAATTCCAATTAAACATTCATTCTTGTAAATATTACAAATCGAATTAGCAAACATACAAGAATATCCATCACTATCAAGCATAGAAACAGAAATAATGTTCTTTATTAATTCGGGAACAAATAATCGTTTCTCAACAACAACTTAAATTCAGAAGACAGAAATAAATAAACATCTCCTATATCTACTGCAGCAACTCTTGCTCCATTGCCAAGCCTCAAGTGGGTCTCACCCTCTCTAAGACGTCGTCTTCTTGTCATCACCTGCAAATTATTGCAGATATGAGATCCACATCCGGTATCAAGTACCCAAGAAGTCGAATTAAGAGACATATTTATTTCAATATAGAACATACCTTTCACAGTTCGCAACTGCTCGAGGTACTCCTTGCAGTTCCTCCTCCAATGCCCAGCCTTGTGGCAGTGGTGGCAAACATCCTCAGACTTGTTCGGTTTGGAAGCCTTTGCCTTTGGCTTCTTGGCGGACTTTTCCTCCTTCGCAGGAGCAGAACGCTTCTTTCTCTTGCGTCTGGGCCCTTTGTTCGCAGAGGAAGAAGAGCCCATAAGGAGGACGGGTTTGTCCTTCTTTACGGTCCCTTCAAACACTATAAGCATGTTAACCACCTCTTCAAGGGTGGCTGCCAGCTTGTTCATGTTGAAGTTGACCAAAAAGGGGTCAAATGCAGCGGGTAGCAAGAGGAGAAGTACATCCACCGACAGCTCGTGTGGAAGCGCGATATCAAGGTCCGACAGCTTTTCAACGAGCCCAATCATACGAACCCCATGCTCGCGGACCGAAGTCCCATCGCGCATGCGGCTTGTCATAAGCTCCTTCACAGCCGTGAACCTCTCATGTCAAGAGTTCTCCCCGTACAGCTCTTTGAGATGAAAAAGTATGTCAGCAGCATACTTCGTCTTCTCAAACGCCGTTGCATTTCATTGGACATCGATTCCATCACATAGCACCGAGCTTTAACCTCGTCGTCCCACCATTGTTTAAGCGTTACCAGCTCCTCAGGGCTGATATCGGCAGGGGCTTCCTTCGGAGGACTCTTCTCTATCGCATAAAGAAGTTTCTCCGAAGCCAATACAAGATTGAGGTTGCGGAGCCAGTCTTGGTAGTTCAGACCGGTGAACCTGTTGCTATCCAGTATAGCAGCGAGCGGGTTTTTCATCGAAACCATTTTATAATGCAGTAATACTGAAAGGAAAACAGACAAACATTACTAACTATATAAGATAATCGCTAAGACATAAAACAAGGTCGTTAAGTTTTATGAATTACCCTCCCACTATTTTAACGATTTCACCACCCTCTAATGAAATCGAGAAAGCAAGTTTCTTTAGTGGGTACACGGAGCCCAATCATGCGATCATGGACCCGAATAATATCAGCCATCCATGACCCCCGAAAGGTAGTTTCCGATTGCAACCGGTGCAACCTACATGTATTCACCTCACGTCCAGTAAGGGCCCAATAATATGACGCCGTTTACTATCACGTGTCAAGATGACCCATCAATGTTGAGTCGTGAAGGACGGTCCCCTTAACGTCCCCAATAATATGAACCAACGTTAAAGGGAGTTCCAACCGACTCACAATAATTGTCAATGGCGTGGAAAGCTTTCCGGCATACATGACCCCCTCAATAATATGAGCCGGGCCATGTATACGAGTAGCATCGACGTACACCCATTGTTGATGGAAGGCAGGGAAATTTAAACAATTTTAAATACCCATTTAGTTTATCGAATAAACATTTATCTTGATATTAGTTTTAAATCATATTTAAAACGAGGGATTTTATTTTTGAAAATTTGGTCTCATGCATTTATTTTAAATCAAATTTAAAACATGCAACATGCGGATTCAATTAAACTATATATCACATATATAAATATTGGGATGATCGATCGCGAGAGCTATGCGGTCCGTGGTTACCAATCACGGACCTGAGTCCAGTCCTAGGTGAAATGCAATATGCAATGCAATCCTATTACAATGCTTTCCGGTTTTACAGATCTTCGAACTTCAATATCTTGATCATCATCGTCCACCGTCTTCGGATGTACTCCCACTAAATCTAGTAATTTACATTTAAATTGCTATGACAGATAAGGGATACATTTATCAAGGGGTGGGAACGGGCCACAAACAG
>KV010058.1:43525-58124 GCA_001598015.1 Dorcoceras hygrometricum
GTCGTACTGTAACGATAATCTAGTACAACCAAGACCTCGGACTTAATCCACTCAACAAATGGTAACCACTTGGAAAGTCCGAACGAGGGTAGTTCGATAGATCACCAGGTCACTATCCATCTGCATGCTCAGAACATCACAATGTTCCCTACCAATGAAACGTGGTACTTCACATCGCAGATGCTAGTCTCTAACTCGGGCGGCCTTATCCTCATTTTGACGGCCCAATCGACTAGGAACGAGTTTAGAATACACAGTGACTATTAGATGTGTTTTATGATAGCCATCATATCCACTATCACTTCTAACATACACTATGGTGCATTCTAGGTCTTTATGAAACACAATTTTAACATTATAAAATAATGAAGATAAAGAATGCCATATCAAAATACGAATTTCATAAATAAATATCGTTTTACAAAGAGTCAACAAGAACTCACACGCCACAAGTTGGCTAGTTGGGCACCTACTCTAACAATCTCCCACTTGCCCTAAAGTCAACTACTAATCAGACGCAGTCCCATTGTTTCGCGATGTTTTTCAAACAACGGTCCTGGCAAGGGCTTCGTAAGTGGATCAAAAATGTTGTCTGCAGAGGCGACTCTCTCGACTGCTATGTCACCTCTAGCCACAATATCTCGGATTATATGGTATTTCCTCAGTATATGTTTGGATCTTTGGTGAGACCTAGGCTCCTTTGCTTGTGCAACGACACCCGTGTTGTCGCAGTACACCGGGACTGGACCAACTCCTTCAGGGATTACGCTCAACTCTTGGACGAAATTCCTTATCCAAACCGCCTCTTTAGCAGCAGATGATGCTGCGATGTACTCAGCCTCAGTGGTTGAATCCGCGATGGTGTCTTGCTTGGAACTCTTCCAAGAGACAGCACCACCATTGAGCATGAATACAAAACCAGAGGTTGACTTCGAATCATCCACATCACATTGGAAGCTAGAATCAGTGTAGCCTTCCAATTTCAGTTCACCACCCCCATAGACCATGAACATATTCTTAGTCCTTCGTAAGTACTTAAGAATATCTTTCACGGCTTTCCAATGCATTTGGACGGGGTTGGCCTGGTAACGGCTCGTGACACTCAGAGCATATGCGACATCCGGTCTAGTTGAGTTCATGCCATACATAATACTACCTATTACCGAGGCATATGGCACACGTGTCATACTCTCTATTTCCTCATCAGTCTTTGGACACATAGACTTAGATAGAGTGACCCCGTGGCACATAGGTAGGTGTCCTCTCTTAGACTCTTCCATAGAGAACCGCTTAAGTATGGTATCGATGTAGGTGGCTTGGGTGAGTCCGAGCATCCTTTTCGATCTATCCCTATAGATCTGTATTCCTAGAATATAAGATGCTTCACCCATGTCCTTCATCGAGAATCTACTAGACAACCATACTTTTGTTGATTGCAACATTCCTACATCATTCCCAATGAGTAGAATTTCATCAACATAAAGTACAAGAAATGTCACAGCATTTTTAACTACCTTCTTGTACACACATGGCTCCTCGGGATTCTTGATGAACCAAATTCCTTAATTGTTTCATCGAATCTCAGGTTCCAACTTCTCGATGCTTGTTTGAGACCGTAGATCGATCTCTGAAGTTTGAATACTTTATGCTCACTTCCTACAGATGTGAAACCCTCAGGCTGCGTCATATAAATCTCTTCCTTAATGTTTCCATTAAGGAATGCAGTTTTCACATCCATTTTCCATATCTCATAGTCGTACCATGCGGCTATGGCTAGTAGGATTCTAACTGACTTGAACATTGCTACTGGTGAAAAGGTTTCATCATAGTCAACACCTTGCCTTTGAGTGTAACCTTTCGCGACCAGTCGTGCCTTGTAGGTCAGTACCTTACCATCAGGCCCAAGTTTTCTCTTGTATATCCATTTACACCCAATAGGAACTATTCCTTCGGGAGGATTAACAAGATTCCAAACTTAATTTGAATGCATCGAGTCAATCTCATATTTCATTGCTTCAAGCCACAAATTAGAATCAGCATCGGAAATTACCTCCTTGAAAGTTCTTGGATCACATCCAATAGTTTGATCACTTTGATCATCTTCAAGGAGGAACCCATATCTAACAGGAGCCCTAGGAACCCTTTCAGATCTCCTAGGTGCGTCCATTTCTGGTATTGGCTTTTGAGGTGTGGGAGACTCACTTGGTACTTCAGTTTGTTCTCGAACCTCTTCGAGTTCTACTATCTTGACTTTTCTATCAAGTAGAAATTCCCTTTCCAGAAAGGTGGCATTTCTAGAAACAAACACTTTCGTTTCATTGGGATAGTAGAAGTAGTATCCAATAGAATTCTTTTGATACCTAATGAAGTAACATACTTTGATACCTAATGAAGTAACATAAGATGGATCTATTATCCAACTTATCTCCCACTGTCTGCTTCACGTAAGCAGGACATCCCCAAATTCTCAAGTATGAGTATTTGGGCGGCTTGCCCATCCATATCTCATATGGAGTTTTATCCACCGCCTTGGTGTGGACATTGTTCAACAACATTACCACCGTTTCGAGCGCATAGCCCCAAAACAAGGTAGGGAGCTCAGTGAAACTCATCATCGACCGAACCATGTCCATCAAGGTTTGATTACGACGCTCCGCTACACCATTGAGTTGTGGTGTGGCCGGAGGGGTCCACTGTGAGAGAATCTCATTCTCTTTAAGATAGTCTTGAAATTCGGTGCTTAAGTATTCTCCACCTCGATCGGATCAAAGTGTTTTGATACTTTTCCCCAACTGATTTTCTACTTCAGCCTTGAATTCTTTGAACTTTTCAAAGGATTCAGACTTGTGCTTCTTTAAGTACAAGTACCCATACCTAGAGTGGTCATCGGTAAAGGTGATGAAGTAGGTGTGACCAGACTTAGTACCAATGCTAAGTGGGCCACACACATCAGTGTGGATCAAATCCAATAGGCCTTGAGCACGTTCAGGCTTGCCCGTGAAGGGTTGTTTAGTCATTTTTCCCTTGAGACAAGACTCACACGTTTGTAGGGAGTTAATATCAGACAAATCAAACATGTCACTCCTAACCAACTTGTTCATCCTATTCAAGGAAACATGACCTAGCCTAGCATGCCAAATTTGTGCCGGGTTCAAGCTATCGTTTTTTCTTTAATAGTTGTTTTATGTGTTTCCACATCGCGAGTTAGAACTTCTTTTAATTTTAAGGTGTATAGATCGTTTTCGCGTTCCCCAATTCCAATCAAACATTCATTCTTGTATATATTTCAAATCGAATTGGCAAAATGACAAGAATATCCATCACTATCAAGCATAGAAACAGAAATGATGTTCTTTATTAAGTTGGGAACAAATAAAACGTTTCTCAATAACAGCCTAAAATTTGAAGACAGAAATAAATAAACATCTCCTATAGCTACAGCAGCAACCCTTGCTCCGTTGCCAAGCCTCAAGTGGGTCTCACCCTCTCTAAGACGCCGTATTCTTGTCATCACCTGCAAATCATTGCAGATATGAGATCCACATCCGGTATCAAGTACCCAAGAAGTCGAATTAAGAGACATATTTATTTCAATGTAGAACATACCTTTTGCAGTTCTCAACTGCTCGAGGTACTCCTTGCAGTTCCTCCTCCAGTGCCCAGGCTTGTGGCAGTGGTGGAAAACATCCTCAGATTTGTTCGGCTTTGAAGTCCTTGACTTGGGCTTCTTGGCGGGCTTTTCCTCCTTCGCAGGGACAGAACGCTTCTTACCCTTGCATTTGGGCCCCTTCTTCGCAGAGGAAGAAGAGCCCATAAGGAGGACGGGCTTGTCCTTCTTTATGGTCCCCTCGAACACGACAAGCATGTTCACCACCTCTTCAAGGGTCGCTTTCAGCTTGTTCATGTTAAAGTTGACCACAAAGGGGTCGAATGCAGCAGGGAGGGAGAGGAGAAGCAGATCCACAGACAGCTCATGTGGAAGTGTGATATCAAGGCCCACTATTTTCTCAATGAGCCCAATCATACAAACCCCATGCTCGCGGACCGAAGCCCCATCGCGCATGCGGCTTGTCATGAGCTCCTTGACAGTAGTGAACCTCTCAGTCCGAGAGTTCTCCCCATACAGCTCCTTGAGATGAAGGTGTATGCCAGCAGCATACTCCGTCTTCTCAAAACGCCGCTGCATTTCGTTAGACATCGATGCTATCACATAAGACCGTGCCTTAAGCTCGTCGTCCCACCATTTGTCCAGCTTTTCCAGTTCCTCAGGACTGGCATCGGCAGGGGCTTCCTTCGGAGGGGTCTTCTCTAGCGTGTAGAGAAGTTTCTCCGAAGCCAAGACAATCTTGAGGTTTCGAAGCCAATCTTGGTAGTTCAAACCAGTGAATTTGTTGCTATTTGGTATAGCAGCAAGTGGATTTTTGATTGAAGATATTGTAATAGCAGTTTATATTGAATAGAAAAACAGACATGCATTACAGACTATCTATGAAAAACGCTAAAACATAAAACAAGGTCATTTAGTTTTATGAATTAACCTCCCACTATTTTAACGATTTCACCACCCTCTAATGAAATCCAGAAAGCAAGTTTCCTTAGTGGGTACACAGAGTCCAATCAAGAAATCATGGTCCCGAATAATATCAGCCAACCATGATCCTCAAAAGGTAGAGCCCAATTCAACAGGTGCAACCTCCATGTATTTACCTCACGTCCAGTAAGGACCCAATAATATGACGCCGATTACTATCACGTGTAAAGATGACCCATCAATGTTGAGTTGTGATGGACGGTCCCCTTAACATCCCCAATAATATGAGCCAACGTTAAAGGGAGTTCCAACCAACTCACAGCGAGTGTCAATGATGTGTACAGCTTTCCGGCATACATAACCCCCTCAATAATATGAGCCGGGCCATGTATACGGGTAGCACCGACGTAAACTCATTGTTGATGGAAGGTAGGAAATTTTAAACAATATTTAAATTCCCTTAGTTTATCGAATAAACTTTTAATCTTGATATAAATTTTAAATCAAGTTTAAAATGAGGGATTTTATTTTTGAAATTTGGTCTCAATAATTTTAAATCAAATTCAAAATTGAGGATTCAACAGACATATATCACATATATATAATTGGAATGATCGATGAGCGAGAGCTATGCGATCCGTGGTTGCCAAGCACGGATCTAGGTCCAATCCTAGGTGACATGCAGTATGCAAATGCAATCCTATTACATAAGCTTCCAGTTTTACAAGTCTTTGGTTTTCAATATCTTTGATCATCATCTCCACCTCTTCAAAAGTTCCTCCCACTAAGTCTAATATATACATTTAAATAGCCATGACAAATAGGGGTACAATTTAAAGGGGTGGGAACGGGCCACAAACAGACCCACTTTGAAATGATATTACAACCAAAAATTTGTAAAACCTAGCATACACCTAACACACTGGGCACGGCTCTCGATCATCCCAAAATACAATCAATTCAATTAATTGACATAAATAAAATAATCAAATCAAATTTGATATAATCCAACAAAATCGCATTTTAAATATAAAATCATATTTTATAAATAAAATCTTATTTTGTCATTTTTAATTGCATCAAATTGGGCTTAAAAAAATAATTTTAGGTCCAAAATCTCAAAAATTTCAAAAATTAATTATATATATATATATATGCATACAAATTCAAATCGAATCAATAAATAAACAACTACATAGGACATCCCCTAGCAATGACTCGATACATCATATATATAACTGGGACACTCAACCCCACGGGGCTCCACCAGCTAACTCATCTCTCGGATCAGCTTATCTACCTGAAAAACCTGCAATGGCCAAACACACGACCAAAGCAGCCCCAAGGAAAAACAAACGAGGTCAAAACTCAGTATGAAGAGCAATCATAAAACAGTCATCAAATAACACATGTAACATATCATGTCGTGCAATGCATGAGGGGTACCAAGAATCATCAATATCAAAGCACAGCGTGTAACGCCCGAAAAATCCATAAACCCACGAGACGTTTATATTATTATAGGAGGGTTAAATTACTATTTTCAATTTGTGTCTAAGCTTAGCCTTCTAGTTTTCTCCTAAGCTATTTTGCTTCAGTTTTGTGTTCAAGGCGGTTCGCGAGCGGTCCGATCGAGAGTGACCGAAGCACGGTCCGGTTCTCTCTTTCAAAAAAATATATATTTTTCTTTTAAAAATGATTGCAAACGGCACGCTTAAACCCTTCATTAAATGCTGACAGCACTCTTAACCTTTCCATTACACAAAATAATTACTGTTGGCGTTTGGAATGGGCAACGCTTGCTATACCCGGCTGTTATCTTTGTATAGCGGTTACAGTGTTGCCCATACCACAGAGCAATCAAAATATTTCTCAAAAGTTTTCTCTCGATCGTGCTTGTGGAAGAATTCGAAGCCGGAGCTATTTCCCTGCAACCCGTCAACCAGCACAGGCAAGTATACTATGTTTTCTTGCTGAAACTATGAAAGTGTTATATTGATCTTAGTTCTGAACGTTGTTTGCTTATGTTGCAATTATTCAGTATTATGAGCAATGATTATAGTTTTCGCACATGTTAAGCGGTTTCGAAAATGTTTTCAAAGAATTTTGACAGAAAATCTTTCGATAGTGAGATGTCATCTTTTCAAAATGACTGGGTTGTACGTGTTGGCGCAGCGGCGGATCCGGATCCCGCTCCCGGGGCGCAGTGGAAGATTTCAAAATTTTGCATCGGGAACGGTCAATACATAACAAATACAGAAATAAAACATCCATAGGGTGTTTTAGATTGGTACCTTGCTGGCTTCTAGGCTCCTGGCTCCGACCAATTTCCCGAGGAAATCGGCACTTCAACGATAGACGGTCGTCATTATCCTAATCCGGTCCACGACTAAAATCACGATCCCTTCGTCAGTCTGCACTAGAAAACGTGACAAATGTTTCACGGACGGAATCTCCTCGTCGAGACAGTCGGAACAAGTCCAACGACGGCGACAGGCGGCGGTGCGCGGCGGCGCAAGTTCTCCTAATCCGGTCCACGACTAAAATCACGATCCCTTCGTCAGTCTGCACTAGAAAACGTGACAAATGTTTCACGGAAGGAATCTCCTCGTCGAGACAGTCGGAACAAGTCCAACGACGGCGACAGGCGGCGGTGCGCGGCGGCGCAAGGGGGCGGCGGTCGAGAGTAGTAGAGAGGGAGGGAGGCGGCTTTCTCTAGGGTTTTGTGTAGTTATGTTGTGTCTAATGCAACCCTAGGGCCAATATATATAGAGGATACATGGGCTAGAACCGGTCCAATGGGCTTGGGTCGGGCCCAGGCCCAGGCTGAACATTCGTTTCAAGTCCATCACCGTGGCTCCATCATAATCCCGATCGACGATCAGATCGGACCGATATACACAGTTTACAAAACGAGTATTATGATGCGAGAACAATTTTTCGGACCACCTAGTCCAAAATAGCAGTTTGGCCCCTGCAAGTTTCAAGGATAGTCAAACTAGCCCAAACTTTAGGGAAATTTCATTTTGACCCCTGTTTAATTTTAGGAAGTCGCACTTCCATCCTTCCTCCTCCTATGATCAACAAATTGAGCTTAATTTCCATATGGGAATCGAGAAACCAGTACTTGTGTGACCCTCAATGGTTTAGGGATATAGCTAGCCGTGGGCCCACAACATGTGTGACTCCGAAACCACATTTTCGGACTAGCCCATCGGATCATGGTAAAACGTCTAGCAACATCGCCCCATGATCCCCTAGGTATTACTGATAGTGCCTGCAAGAACCAGTCGGTCATGGTTAGCGTACAGTACGGTCCTTTCAACACAAATATCCTGATTAGATCAACGACCATTGATAAATCGAGAGTCGCTTAAGATCCAATAACCATGCATACATCTCGGAGATCAAATCGTGACATCACGTGTGTTACTAATAAACCCATTTACCTAAAACACATCTTGTACTCTGGCCAGAGATTTATCACACTATTATCTCCTCATATAGCATAGGATATCCACGCACAAAGGCGAGCGGTGAATCCTCGACAACGAAGCATCGACTCCTACATGCATCGGGACCTCACCCAATCCCGCCACCTGATGACCCCAATAGAGTCGGTAAACGGGTCAAAGTGAGGCACCTATCATGTAGAGTCTCAATGACGTTTCGAGTAGTGAGGGCTAATCTGTACAACCAAGACCTCGGACTTAATCCACTCGACAAATGGTAACCACTTGGAAATTCCGAATGAGAATAGTTCGATAGATCACCAGGTAACTATCCATCTGCATGCTCAGAACATCACAATGTTCCCTACCAATGCAACGTGGTACTTCACATCGCAGATGCTAGTCTCTAACTCGGGCGGCTTTATCCTCATTTTGACGGCCCAATCGACTAGGAAAGAGTTTACAATACACAGTGACTATTAGATGTGTTTCATGATAGCCATCATATCCACTATCACATCTAACATACACTATGGTGCATTCTAGGTCTTTATCCAACAGAATTGTTAACATTATAAAATAATGAAGATAAAGAATGCCATATAAGAATACGAGTTTCATAAATAAAGATCGTTTTACAAAGAGTCAACAAGAACCCACACACCACAAGTTAGCTAGTTGGGCACCTACTCTAACAGTACGACGGCACCTTCAAGTAGAGTCCTCTATTTTTTGATTCCAGAAAGTAGTTTGTGTTGAATATTAGGATGTGGTTCTGAGCAGATATGCAAAGCTAATTTGGTTAGAGCGTTGTTCTAGTTGGTAAGCTTAGCTAATCTGTTCGAATTTCTCCAAGCTGGTCTATGGTTCGCACTGGATGGCCAAGGATGAGATTCTGAGCGGATGGGTGGGGCTGGCCTCATTGGAACCGTATTCTGATTCGATAGGCTTAGTGAATCTGTTTGAACTCTCCTAAGCTGGTTGTTTTCCTCTCCGAGTTGGTTCTACGCTCGTGAGCAGTCGTTCCTTCCCCTGAGCTGGTTTAAGCTTTTAAGCATTTACCCTTCTTCTCCAAGGTGGTGTTGAGTCCCTAAGCTGTTATCCTATCCCTGAGCTGTTTTTATATCCGTAAGCTATTTTCATAACCGTAAGCTGTTTACATGATCGTAAGCTGTTTTCACACCCGCAAGCTCTGTTCACACTCGTAAGCTGTTTTTATACCCATAAGTTGTTCTTACACTCAAAAACTATTACCCCTTTTTCTGAGCTGTTGCTGAGCTCGTGAGCTGATTTTCTTTACCACAGCTATTTTTGCATTTGTGAACTGTTTTCCCTTTGTGATAACTTCGATAATCCCCAGAGCTTTTTTCGATGCACACCCCGTAATCTTTTAAATGGCAAAACAGAGCTTTATTTTTAACAATACGAACCACTTTTGTTCGAACTGTCGGGAAAATATTTTATATAATAAGGAGCATGGAGATGAAGTAGCTGGGCTGAAGTTTCCCCTCCACAGTTACAGTTTTAAAGGAATTAAATTTCAATTTTTTTATGCTATGTGGCAAAGATAAGACAAACGATCACATTTTACGGGAGTGTGGATGTCGGCCGACGGGTCGGGATGCCCCTCCAAAGGAATACATAAGAAAGGGCGATGGTTCCCCAGAATTTCCTGATTTTATATGATAGCTTGATCAAGTGACCCGACCTAAGTAGGAGCTTCTGAGCCACATACCATACAGAAAATATTTATGTTTATTTTATAACCGCAGTTTACGAATATGTTGTTTAATGCTTACTTCCTTTAAGTTTAAAACTCATGTTATTTTTGTGTGAATTTGTTAACACCAGAGTTACCTGCTGAGCCCCTAGTGAAATAACCCGAAAATTTCAAAATTTCTATTCAATTGAATTCGTAGCTTATCATATATTTCTATTCTCCACGAATAATCAAGATCTTAAATCAACTCCTCTATTTATATATATCTCAATTCCTTCGTCTGCTGATCACCAATCCAGCAGACATGAACAGTAAACAATCTCCCAGCAGGTGCCTTCTCTTTCTTTCGCTAAAACCAGCAACAACAACCAGTCGAAGCATTCACGAGAAAACATCTCAAAACGACACCGTTCCAACTAACTTAAACGACATCGTTGCGCTCCACCAGCTGGTACATATATCGCTTGCTACACAACCAAAAGCTGGTACCAGATCTCTTCAAGCAAATACCAACGGCTGGTCACGCGAAATCAATCAAAACGACGGCGCTTTAACTAATCCAAACGATATCGTAAAGGCTACGTCAGCATCGCTACCACCTGCTGGTTCTCCAGTCGCAACGCATTACTCACAACAACCCCTCGCTGCTGGTTCCATACGCAACACTCAAACGCAGCGTTTCAACTTAACGAAACGACGTCGCTCCACTTCTATGATGGGTTTCCCAAACCAGCAGCTGGTCACTCTAAACTCACGCATCTGCTGATCCAGCAGTCAATCACTCAAAAATGTTGACCAACACGTGTCGCTCTCTCGATCACTTTCGTGCTAAAAGCCAAGCCTGCCAGCAGCAACCTCTAAGATCGAAACGACAACGTATCATCCCTTCCGCTACAGTAACCAATTCAACGCGCAACTGCTGGTTCCACGAAACGACGGTGTTTTAATCTCACGCCATCAAATGCTGATAAGCTTTCACCAACAGGCGCTACTGCTGAATTCAAATATATGCTTCTACTGGAGATCAGATTTCTCTCAAAACCCTCGCGACTATCCCAATCAATTCGATTAATCACTAATCTAAAATCTGATTCCTCAGCAGTCAAACTCAGCTTCTGCTCAGTCAGCAGACAATTCAGCGACACGAACTCAGCAGTTGGCCATTTATGATCAGCAGATGAAGAAAGATCAGCTGGTGCGAGAAGACCAGCTGGAGAGCTAAGCAATGATGACATCAGCAGTAACGTCAGCAATCAGCAGGAAGCTACAGTGCAAACCAGCAGTTGGTACTTGAAGTTAGCGATAGCAAAACGATGTCTTCTGAATAAGTCGATAGGACAGCGTTTTGCCTTCGCGCTAAAGATTCAGCAGATGGCTTGTGCGATGATTAAAACCAGCAGATAGCTACAGTTATCTTGAATCAGCTGTTGCAAGATTTCCAGCAGGTGCATTACTTAAAGATAACCAGCAGGTGCTTTACAACGATATCAAAACGGTATCGCTTGAAATAAGTTGGAACAGAAAGCTTCATCGTGAAAATTCGAAAAGATTTCTCACGCGTACAAGGCAGATTTCACACAGTAACCGTCTAATGGAGAGGATTAATGGCCAATTAAACTCTTAAATCCTACGCGTGTAACAATCGACGTAATGAACGGGAAATTAGGGATTTAAAGAGCCTTTAATGGCGGACGCTCGACTTCCTCACCTTTACGCCTATAAATACCAGAGGACGACCACAGAATTTCTCACACAATTTCGAAAGTCACAGTCAGAAAAGCAACGTTTCTTCACGACAAAGTTCTGCGGAAATTTCTAGCAGATTCTTAGCCAAAGTCCTGTGCAAATTACGACGTGGTCCAGGAGTGCTGCTACCAGATTTTCACCCTGCACATTTACGATCCAGCGTGTGCGAGACTTAGAGAGATTTTGTGCAATCGACCTACTGCCAAAACTTCGTACGAAGATTCCCGATTTCGTGCTACCAGATTTCACCCGAAAACTTTGAAATGTAAGTGGGCTTTTGCTATTAATTCCGGTTGTTATATTATATATATTAATTTCGAAAGTTCAGTTTTAAGTCTACTGTTCGAGCACCTTTTGTTCAGATTTTTGTCTCATTCAAACTCCGCTTGCACTGATTTTTGCTATCGTAATATGGGTCTACGGAATATTTCGTACTCTGGGTTACTTGGTGTAACCACATGGCCTCGACCCCTTAGAGGAGTAAAAATTAGGGACTGATCAGTAAACCATAGAAACGATTCTGTCGTTATATGGATTTACGGAATATTCCGCACTCTGGGTTACTTGGTGTAACCACATGTCCTCGACCCCTTATAGGAGTAAAAATTAGGGACTGATCAGTAAACCATAGACACGAAGTAATCATCAGTGCTATCTGTCATGCTATGCTCTGTTATGTTATGCTATGCTCTGTTATGCTCTGTTCTGTTTATGCTCTGTTCTGTCTAATCTCTGTTCTGAGATCTGTTATTCAGTATATGTATCTGAATAGTTATTCAGTATATGTATATGAATATTCGTTATGCTCGAATGGTATCCCCCACTTGCTGAGTGTTTACTCACCCCTTACTTCTCCACCCAGATAAGAATGAAGGACAAGTTGAAGAAGAGGAACAAGATCTGCTTTGGGACTGGTGAAGACTCTGTTTTCTTTGTTAATGTCATTTTCGCTTCCGCACTCTGTAATTCAATTTCTCCGATTTTCAGTTGTAAAGACGATCATTTTGATTATGTAATAGACTGGTTTTGATCTGCACTATGAGGCTTGATGTTTTGTAATGAATAATTATTAAACATCGCCGGTGTTCACGTCCAGGCCCGGTTTCGGGGCGTGACATTTTAGTGGTATCAGAGCTAACCAGGTTCATAATCCGGATGGAAAGTTCTTGCATAAAGAGTTCTGATTTCATCCGAAGAAATAAGTCTTACACAAAGATCAATTTTATTCAGAAAGTTAAATTTCTTCCTGAAGTGATTTTTCTATGGAAATCTCAACTTCATTCCAACGTTCATATTTTCTTTTTTAAATTTCAATTTGATCCGGAAATTTCAAATTCTTCCAAAACTCTCCTATTTATTCGCAAAGTTCATTTCATTATATTTTTCTCATTTAAATCGAAAAGTTCGGTTCCATCTGAAAATTTTTGGCGTCATTCGATTTTTTTTTGGGATCTTTTGCTTCCGGAAAAATTTCATTTATTCGGAGATCTTCCATTGCATCCTATTGAATTCATGAGATTCTTCATGTTATCATCTTCTGTCCAACAACTGATATCAGCTGTCAACTGTTCGCTCACATCTTCTGTTTCAGCTGTTCAATTACTGAAATCTCTTTGTTTATCTATTTAGCTTCTGGTCGCATCTTCGATCTTTGCTTCTGCTTCTGCTGTCTCAACTACTGACTGCCCCCAACAACTGACTGAATATTTTGAACATCTGCTTGCGTCTACAACTGAAATACTCCAACTGCTTTGCTTCTGCTGATGCGCAACTTCACTTTGCCTCTGTTCTTCACGTCTGATATCAGCTTTTGCCTGTTTCTTACCTACTGCTGAAATACTCTTGTTTGCGCAACATCTGATTCATTTTCATTTTAGCGCAACAACTTATTCAACGTCTGGACAACATCTTCTGTTCAAAATCTGAATTACTTTTGTTTTACTTCTGTTCTTCGCATCGACGTCTGATTTTACCTTCTCTTCGCATATGAATCCAGATTCCTCTTATCTTCACTCCAATCAGACTTCTCCTGTTTATCAGATCTTTACTGTACAACTCCCCTTCTTCTCTTCTCTGTACGCTATCCTCTGATTAGATTTCTCCTTAACTCTCTGATTCAACTTACTTCTCTTCACCTTGCATATAAACTTCAATCGGATTCTTGATGCACTACAGTTTTTCTCTGATTTGCTCTCACATTCAGACTTCTTCTGAAGGCTTCTTTACTTTACTACTGACAGACTTCTTCAGACTTCTCTTCAATCTTGTTATCACATCTCTTGATCAGATTTCTCCAGACTTCACTTTTTAACAATCCAGATTTCTACCAGACTTCACGTTCAGACTTCTCTGCTCAGACGTCTTCTGTCTTCTTCAGACTTCACGTCTCTTTATTGGCATTCAGATAAACTTTTAGTTCACCAGCTAGATTTCTTTGATTTGTTTGAGTTAGTTTTCCAGAAGAAATCCTTTAACAGGTTGATTTTTCATTCATTGGCTCGATCATAATCTATTTCTTCGGGTCAACAAATCCTTACAGCTTACGTCCATGAAATCATCTAGAAATCCCCAATTGTCATTTCGTCATCAATTATTTCATAAGATGATTCCTTCTGCTTCCAGTATCCATGCTACAACCACCATTCATCTGAAACAAATAACATTTAACAATCAAACTCGAGTGATTCGTCGTCCTAAACCCAACCTATACCCAAACCGTATACCATCAAAGAAGAGTTGGAGATCACAGTTAACCACATCCATCGGGAGATAATATGAGGACTCAAGTTTCGAGGACGAAACTTCTATTAAGGTGGGGAGGATGAAATAACCCGAAAATTTCAAAATTTCTATCAATTGAATTCGTAGCTTATCATATATTTCTATTCTCCATGAATAATCAAGATCTTAAATCAACTCCTCTATTTATATATATCTCAATTCCTTCGTCTGCTGATCACCAATCCAGCAGACATGAACAGTAAAGAATCTCCCAGCAGGTGCCTTCTCTTTCTTTCGCTAAAACCAGCAGCAAAAACCAGTCGAAGCATTCACGAGAATGTTGGGGATCCGGATCCGCCCCCCCGGCAAGGCAGCGGAAGAACGATAAACAGAGAACCGGGAGGCGATCAATACGAAAAACTATGAACA
>KV010059.1:3296-20492 GCA_001598015.1 Dorcoceras hygrometricum
CGAAGGACTAAGAATATGTTCATGGTCTATGGGGGTGGTGAACTGAAATTGGAAGGCTACACTTATTCTAGCTTCCAATGTGATGTGGATGATTCGAAGTCAACCTCTGGATTTGTATTCATGCTCAATGGTGGTGCTGTCTCTTGGAAGAGTTCCAAGCAAGACACCATCGCGGATTCAACCACTGAGGCTTAGTACATCGCAGCATCAACTGCTGCAAAAGAGGCGGTTTGGATAAGGAATTTCATCAAAGAGTTGGGCGTAATCCCTGAAGGAGTTGGTCCAGTCCCGGTGTACTGCGACAACACGGGTGCTGTTGCGCAAGCAAAGGAGCCTAGGTCTCACCAAAGATCCAAACATATACTGAGGAAATACCACATAATCCGGGATATTGTGGCTAGAGGTGACATAGCAGTCGAGAGAGTCGCCTCTGCAGACAACATTGCTGATCCACTTACGAAGCCCTTTCCAGGACCTTTGTTTGAAAAACATCACGAAAAAATGGGACTGCGTCTGATGAGTAGTTGGATATAGGGCAAGTGGGAGATTGTTAGAGTAGATGCCCAACTAGCCAACTTGTGGCGTGTGGATTTTTATTGACTCTTTGTATAACGATCTTTATTTATGAAATTCGTATTGTTTTATGGTATTCTTTATCTTCATTATTTTATAATGTTAACAATTGTGTTGGATAAAGACCTAGAATGCACCATAGTGTATGTTAGATGTGATAGTGGATATGATGGCTATCATGAAACACATCTAATAGTCACTGTGTGTTCTAAACTCGTTCCTAGTCGATTGGGCCGTCAAAATGAGGATAAGGCCGCCCGATCTTGAGAATAGCATCTGCGATGTGAAGTACCACGTTTCATTGGTAGGAAACATTGTGATGTTCTGAGCATGCATATGGATAGTGACATGGTGATCTATCAAACTACCCTCGTTCGGACTTTCCAAGTGGTTACCATTTGTCGAGTGGATAAGTCCGAGGTCTTGGTTGTACAGATTAGCCCTCATTACTCGAAACGTCATTGAGACTCTACGTGATAGGTGCTTCACTTTGACCTGTTTACCGACTTAGTTGGGGTCATCAGGTGGCGGGATTGGGTGAGGTCCCGATGCATGTAGGAGTCGATGCTTCGTTGTCGAGGATTCACCGCTCGCCTTTGTGCGTGGATATTCTATGCTATCTGAGGAGATAATAGTGTGATAAATCTCTGGCCAGAGTAATAGATGTGTTTTAGGTAAATGGATTTACCTAGTAACACACGCGATGTCACTATTTGATCTCCAAGATGTATGCATGGTTATTGGATCTCTAGCGACTCTCGATTTACCAATGTTCGTTGATCTGATCGGGATTTATGTGTTGAAAGGACCGTACTGTACGCTAACCATGACCGACTGGTTCTTGAAGGCACTATCAGTGATACCTAGGGGATCATGGGGCGATGTTGCAAGGCGCTTTACCATGATCCGATGGGTCAGTTCGAAAATGTGTTTTCGGAGTCGCAATTGTTGTGGGCCCACGACTAGCTGTATCCCTGAACCATTGAGGGTCACACAAGTACTGGCTTCTCGATTTCCGCACGGAAATTGAGCTCAATTTGTTGAGCATAGGAGGAGGAAGGATGGAAGTGCGACTTCCTAAATTCAACAGGGGTCAAAATTCAATTTCCCTAAAGTTTGGGCTAGTTTGACTATCCTTGAAACTTGGAGGGGCTAAACTGCAATTTTGGACTAGGTGGTCTGAAAAATTATTTTCGCATCATAATACTCAGTTTTGTAAACTGTTTAGATCGGTCCGATCTGATCGTCGATCGGAAGTATGATGGAGCCACGGTGATGCAGTTGAACCGAATGTTCATACGGGACTGGGCCTGACCCAAGCCCATTGGGCCGGTTCAAGCCCATCACAAGTCTATAAATACATGACCTAGGGTTTACATGACACAACTCTACTACTCCAAAAACCCTAAAGTAGCCGCCCCCTCTCCTCCTTTCTCCAAACGGCCGCCGCCCCCTCCCTCGCGCCGCCGCCCGCCGTCGTGCACCGTCGCCTGCCGTGGTTGGTCTTGTTCCGACCTTCTTGACGTGGAGATTCCGTTCGTGAAACATTTGTCGTGTTTTCTAGTGTAGACCGACAAAGGGATCATGATTTCAGTCGTGGACCGGATTCGGAGAACGACAACCGCCAACCGTTGAAGTGCCAATTTCCTCGTGAAATTGGTCGGAGCCAGGCGCCTAGATGCCAGCAAGGTACCAATCTAAAACACCCTATGGATGTTTATTGCAGTTATTGTTACGTATTGACCGTACCCGATTCAAAACTTTTAAATCTTCCGCTGCGTCCCGGGAGCGGGATCCGGATCCGCCGCTGTGCCAACACTGTTAGACACTATGAGCCTAGTGGATCACTCCCACGACTCATCAGTCGGGCAACAACAGGTTGAGTGATTTGTTGTGCATCTGGTACCGTGTGTTGAGATATCAGTTGCTGAGCAGTTCCTTGAGATCCTTTGGCTCCCTACCTTTGGTTGTAGCCTGCTGTTGTTGCTTCCTGTTGTTCTCATGCATAGCATTCGCATTTTATCTATTTCTATTTCACTGCTGTTTTTCAGTTGCTCTCCGTACTGGGGTTTGACCCCTTGTCCCTCTGGGGCTGGTTGTCTTGTTTACCTGTGTGTGTTTCAGGTTACCATGGTTTCTCCGTTGCTCGTGGAGTTGATCCCGCTGGTAATGCCCCTGGAGGTGGATAGAGTGTCCGAGTTATATGTAGTAGATACATGTTATATTATTGTTATATTGTATTGTATCTATGTTGAGTGAGAGACTCATCTGTTTGTTGATTTGGAGTCACTCTATGTTGTATAGTTGTTGCATTGAGTTTTCAATGTTGTAAAACCAGTATTTTGGATATCAATCTATTTTTAAATTATGTTTTCTAAGTCAGGTCAAAGTGAAAATTTTAGTCACTATTTTTAATGCTTCCGCTATTGTTTATTGCGTGGTTAACTCTGTGTTGTGCACGAGACCTGACATTTTTGGTATCAGAACTTAAGCTGGGATAAGCTCAATTTCTTTTGACCACACTTGAGTCTAGGAACTTGGTTGCTTGATGCATGTGCTTGACTATGTGATATATTTGTTGCTGTGTGACCTTATTGTTTAGTGCCTACGTAGATGCCGCCTAGACGTAGGGGTAGAGGTAGAGGGCAGATTCCGGAAGAGTCCGAGGGTCAGAACGATGAGGTCCAGCGTAGTATGCCTTGTCGTAGACGTGCTGGACAGGTTGTGGATGAGGTAGATGAGCTGGCAGCCCGTGTGGACGACATGGAACTTGTGACGGCGAGGTTTCAGCGGATGAACCCTCAGACGTTTAACGGCGATGAGCCTAGTTCCGATGCAGAGTCCTGGTTGCAGCACATTACCGGGTTGTTTGATCGTGTGAGGTACGATGAAGAGCGTAGGTTGAGTTTTGCAATGTTCCAGTTGAGGAGGAGTGCCGAGCGTTGGTGGAGAGGTGCTTCTCAATCTTTAGAGGAGACTGGTGTAGGGATTTCGTGGAACAATTTCTGCACTGCCTTTCGATAGGAGTATGTCCCAGAGTCCTATGTTAACGCCAGGGAGCGTGAGTTTGATAAACTGGTGCAGGGGACTATGTCTGTGGGGGAGTATGCCCGGAGGTTTTCTTACCTTCTTGCGTATGTTCCGCATGTTTCTGACCGAGAGAGGGAGAAGAGGAACAAGTTCTTGGAGGGGCTGAATGAGGGTTTTTATTCTTTGGTGTTGGTGGGTTCACCGACTAGTTATGCGGATGTGATGGACAAGGCTATGGATATTGAGGAGGGACTGCAGAACATGGTTCCGGGGGGTGCAACCTTCCCAGTCTTCACAGTCATCCCAGCCACCCCAGCAGCAGACAGCCCAACAGTCTGGACACCATAGGTTTAGACCTCGTGGTCGTCAATTCAAGAAGAAGTGGGGTTCCAGTTTTTCTGGTTCGGGAAGTTCTAACAGCAGTCGTCCCAGGGTCGAGTTCTATGGATAGTGTGGAGGAAAGCATCCTACTGCGCAGTGTGTTGGCGTGGAGGGTGCATGTAACAACTGTGGCCAATATGGATATTTTGCGATAGTGTGTCCATTGGCGGGATCTCAGCACGCTGCAGCCCCACCACAGGGTCGTGCTGGTGGATCGTCTAGAGGTCGTACTTTTCTTGCTCCGCAGCAGAGTTTGGGAGAGCCTCAGTATAGGCCATTTCAGTAGCCTGGTCCTTCACGGTTTGGACAGTCTTCCCACCCCAGTTTTCAGGACCTCAGTTTGCTCAGGTGAATGCCATGACGAGGGAGCAAGCGGAAGGCATGCTAGGAGGAGTGATTGCAGGTACTTGTTCTTTCTTTGATTTTCCTGCACGTGTATTATTTGACACTGGATCATCACATTCGCTTATAGGTGATGCATTTGTGGTTGAGCATAGTTTGCATACCACTCCTTTATGTGATGTTGTTTCTGTTGCGACTCCGGTTGGCGCGAGCCTATACTCCCAAGAGATCTTGTTGAATAACATTCTTAGGTTTGGTGAGAATGTGTTGGTAGCGAACCTGATTCATTTAATGATGTGGGATTTCAACTGCATTGTGGGAATGGACGTGTTGTCGAATTTTAGGGCCACCGTGGATTGTTTTCATGGCGTTGTGCATTTTAGGCCTCAATATGGCGAGAAATGGAATTTCTATGGCCACGATTCCCAGTCGAAGATTCCTTTGGTCTCTGCCATGGAGATGTTTAGCCTGTTGTCGTTGGAGAACTCTGGGTTTGTGATTTATGCCCTTGATGTTTCTCGAGAATCGCGGATATATTTGAGTGATATTCCGATTGTTCAAGAGTTCCCTGATGTGTTTCCGGAGGAGATTCCTGGATTTCCACCAAGACGAGAGATCGACTTCAGTATAGAGTTGGTACCATGGATAGCCTCGATTTCGAGAGCCCCTTACCGCTTGCTCCAGCTGAGTTGAAGGAGCTCAAGGATCAGTTGCGTGATCTTTTGGATAAGGGATTATAAGGACGAGTATGTCGCCTTGGGGAGCTCCGATTCTTTTTGTGAAAAAGAAGGACTATGAGGATGTGTGTGGATTTTCGACAGCTGAATAAAGCGACGATCACAAGGATCAGTTGCGTGATCTTTTGGATAAGGGATTATAAGGACGAGTATGTCGCCTTGGGGAGCTCCGATTCTTTTTGTGAAAAAGAAGGACTATGAGGATGTGTGTGGATTTTCGACAGCTGAATAAAGCGACGATCAAGAACAAGTATCATTTGCCAATGATTGATGACTTGTTTGATCAGCTGCATGGATCGGCAGTGTACTCTAAGGTTGATTTGCGATCGGGTTACCATCAGTTGAGAATCAGAGACGCTGATGTGTCGAATATGGCTTTCAGGACTACATACGGGCATTATGAGTTTTTGGTGATGCCGTTTGGATTGACAAATGCTCCTGCTGTTTTCATGGATTTGATGAATCGCGTCTTCAGTGAGTACGTTTGTCAGGACCCGTGCTAATAAACAGATAATATAGCACAATTAAGCACATAATCACGGAAGCGTAAAATCGGACTTGAAAATTTTTCGAAATAAAAGGGACCTGAACTCAAAACATACATTTAAAATATCAATACTCAAAATATGAGTTAACTCAAACTCATACAATACAGGTAACATCAATAACTCAAATCAGAAATAGATCCACAATACATAAAAACATGGGGCATCCCTCGGTTCAATACATAATAAAACAAACTGGGACTCAAGGGTAAGGGGATCGACCAGCTGGCGCTCCACTCGGTCTAGCCTGGTTACCTGAAGATCCTGCAAATGGGCAACACAGACCCAATCAACACAAAAGCAGGAAAATAAATACGAGGTCAAGCCTCAGTACGAAGAGCCATCAAAACAGCTAATCATGCAACATGCTATAAATCAATGCTATGAAATGCATAAGGGCTATCAAGGATCGGATAGCTAGACCAGTGTATCAACTGGAAAATCATCTCAATGAGCCTCTATACCCGCACGATGTATCAACCGGGGAAATCATCGGTCCGTGATCTTCAGTACCCGTCAGCCCATCACAGCTCGGTGGTAGACACTTGAATCTGTTAGTCACCACTCCGATAGCGTTGGACTTTTCAGGCACGACACATCTGTCGACCAGTCACAACGTGGCTCTCAATCAGGTCATCAATCAATCAATCTGGCTCAAGATGTATGCATGAATGCCAAGAAATTCATATATGATTTCTACATGCACAGTTTACACAAAACAGCACATTTAATCAATCAAGCATGCTTCACGTAAATACATAACAGAAATTCAATCAGATTTCATGTCACGAATTATAGCCATGTCCATGCTCAAGGCTGTTAGAGCTGATCAATTTGTACCTTCCACAGCTTAATTCCACCTCACAGATTAAGAACAGAGCACGGAAATTCCCAAATGGCGCAATTCAGATCTCTCCGACGTCGGCGACACGGTAGAGACACCCTGGAAGCTGAAATCTGTACAAGGTATCTAATATCTCAGCTCAAATTTGAACCTGTACACTCTAACGCCTACGGCCAGAACTCTACTCAAGTTCCATACATCCACGCAGGCAATAACTACAATAACAGAGCTCAAATCAACAAGAGGTGCTTACCCAGAAGCTTACAACAACAGAGGAACTACAGACTTCACGGCACGAAGACACAGCAACTTCGCACTTCTTCTCCGGCGGCGATTCAGAGCCTCAAATGGGTAGCGATCGAAAGAGCTAAACAAGGGGAGTTCAGCGCCACCAAAATCGTCCAAAACAAAGGTTGGAAACGATGGGAATCTAACGGAGAAATGTTCAAATGAACAGTGCCGATCGAGGGTTTCAACAGAGAAGAGGATAAGAAATATCGTGTTGAAAATATTCTAAGTGTAAAAAATCCTAAACTCAAAAGCTACTGAACAAGTCAATCACCGACGAAAATAGATTCCTGCAACAAATCCTAGCACCAAACAGATTCCTCGAACAACGCTTAAAACCCATCAGATTTCATACGCTAATGCTAACACTCGCGCGCTAAACCAAACGACATCGTACAGGTGGCATCTGAACGCTCCACGTTAACACGTATCAGATCCCTCCGCTCACACAATTCAAATCACGCTAAGCGCTCAATAGCCAAAACGACGACACACCACTTAAAGAAACGACGTCGCACTTGAGACATCTGAAACATAACTAACGCTCATCACTGAATCAGATCTCTACACACGTACCTTCGTCAACGTTCAACACCAATGAAACAGATCTCTCATCTGAACACGCTAATGCACCAGCAGTCAACTCCGAAATTGACCAACATGACATCTGCTCATGTCACACGCTAGCGCTAACAGATCTCTCGCTACTCTCCAATAGCGTTGACCCGCGTTGACGTCTGCTTACTCCACCAACCAGATCCCATCTTCAAGCGAGACATCTGAAATCGTGAAACGACGGCGTATAGCTTCTAGCGCCAAACTCAACTATCAGATCTCTCTCTCCCTACCAGATTTCTCACTCCACCAGACTCCACCAAAACGACAGCGTTTCACTAAAATTTCACGACCACTCACGCAAACGCCCAGGGACTCAAATCTCACCCAAAACGACGGCGTTCACTTCTAAACTCTAGGGAATCAAATTTCATTCACAGTTTCACCAATTCAACTCCATTTCTCAAAATATTTCACCCGAAAGAAGCTTACAACTCGAAGCACAACATCTCAAGGAGAAATCCGAAAATCATCAACCAGACTTCACCAAAATCTAAAGTCTGAAAACTGAAATCTGAAAATTCGAAATTATAAAATATCGTGACTAATCCTATACAAATCCGATTAATCACTATTTCGAATTCTCAATCCTCACAACGTTGATCATTTTTTAACTGTCTTTATAGATGACATCTTGGAGTATTCGAAAACTTCTTGGTGCACAAGGAACACTTGAGGTTAGTGTTGCAGAAACTGTGAGACTCACAGCTTTATGCGAAGTTCAGTAAGTGTGAATTCTGGTTGGATAAGGTAATATTTTGGGTCATGTTAGATCTGCAGAAGGTATTTCAGTGGATCCTAATAAGGTCAAAGCAGTGCTTAACTGGGAGCGACCTAGGAATGTTTCAGAGATCCGTAGCTTCTTGGGTTTGGCTGGCTATTATAGACGTTTCATTGAGGGTTTTTCTTCAATAGCCAAGCCGATGACGCATTTGACCCAGAAAGATAGAATATTTTTGTGGACTAATGAGTGTCATTCGAGTTTCCAACTGCTCAAGGAGAAGTTGACCACTACTTCTATGTTAGCTTTGCCTTCGAGTTCAGGTGGTTACGTGGTTTGTTCGGATGCTTCGTTGAATGGATTGGGTTGTGTGTTGATGCAGAATGGTCGAGTCATTGCGTATGCTTCTTGTCAGTTAAAACCGCATGAGACTCGATACCGAGTTGATGATTTGGAGTTAGCATTTGTGGTCTTTGCCTAGAAGATTTGGCGCCACTATCTGTATGGCGAGCAATTTTTGGTGTATACCGACCACAAGAGTCTTCAGTATCTGTTTTATCAGCCGGATTTGAACATGAGACAGCGTAGATGGATGGAGCTACTCAAATATTTTGATTGTAAGATCCAATATCAGTTTGGGAAAGTTAATGTAGTTGCTGATGCATTGAGGGAAGGCTCAAGTGGCGATGCTTGCTTCTTTGCAGATTTCTAAGGTTCATGAGCATCAAAGCACTATTGGTTGGCGGTTTTACCCAAGTGAGGATTATGTTGTGGTGTCTTCTTTTCAAGTTGAGAAACAATTTGTTTCGAGTATTAGAGCAGCTCAGAGAACAGATCCATCTATCCACGAGTTGAAGTTGAAGGTTAGAGCTGGAAAAGTGGAAGATTTTTCTGTCTCGTATAATGGTTGTTTGAGGTTTCGTGGCAGGTTGGTAGTGCCAAATCTGTTTGATTTTAAGGAGGAGATCTTGCGTGAAGAACACTGCAGTAGACATAGTGTCCATCCTGGTGCAAGGAAGATGTACCATGACTTGAAGCCGCACTTCTGGTGGGCAGGTTTGAAGAGTGATGTTACTGATTTTGTTGCGCGTTGTCTGAAATGTCAGCAAGTAAAGGCAGAAAGGATGAGACTTGGTGGTTTATTGTAGAGCTTAGAGGTGCCCCAATGGAACTGGGAGCACATAGATATGGATTTCGTTACACATATGCCTCGTTCCAGTCGAGGGTGTGATGCTGTGTGGGTTGTTATCGATAGATTGTCGAAGTCTGCCACTTCATCCCCTATAATATGACGTATTCTTTGAAGAAAATGGCGAAGCTGTACATAGATTTTGTGGTGTGATTGCATGGTGTTCCTGTGTCTATTGTTTCATATCGTTATCCAAGGTTTACTTCTAGGTTTTTGAAGAGCTTGCAAATAGATTTGGACACCAGATTGGCTATGAGTACTGTGTATCACCCCAAAACAGATGGTCAATCTGAGAGGACTATCCAGATATTGGAGGATATGTTGAGAGCTGTTGTTATGGATTTCAGTGGTAGCTGGCAAGATTCGTTGTCTTTGGTTGAGTTTTTGTATAATAACAGCTACCAGGTCACGATTGGTATGGCACCATTTGAGGCTTTGTATGGTAGAAAGTGCAGATCGCCTATATGTTGGGAAGAAGTGGGGGAGAAGCAGCTGTCAGCTGTCTTCTCCTGAATTTGTGCAATAGATTAGATATCAAGTGGATCTGATTCACCAGCGTATGAAGGCTGCACAAGATCGCCAAGCCAGCTATGCGAACAAAAGGCGTAGGCCTTTAGAATTTCAGGTTGGTGATCTGTTGTTCCTAAAAGTTTCTCCTTTCCGAAGCGTTATGAGATTTGGTTTCAAGGGAAAATTAGCTCCTCTTTATGTTGGACCATATGAGATTGTGGAGAGGATCGGTCCTTTGGCTTATCGACTGTTGTTGCCGCCAGATCTGTCCTCCATACATTATGTGTTTCATGTGTCTATGTTGAGGAAATATGAGCCAGATCCTTCTCATGTGTTGCGAACTGACAAGGTGGAGCTGGATCATACTTTAAGTTATGTTGAGTATCCCTTGCAGATCTTGGACAGAAAAGAGAAGCAGTTCAGGAACAAGACCATTCCTTTAGTGATGGTCCAGTGGACCAAACATGGTATAGAATAAGCTACGTGGGAGTTGGAAGAGAAGATGCAACGTGAGTGGCCACATCTGTTTGAGTAGATGTTGTGTTTGTTCCAGTAGCTAGTTTTGTTTGTTGTTGTTTGTTCTAGTTATTTTGAACTCTTGGTTAATAGCCTCTCGTTGAGTTGAAGAGCTGCTGTTTGTTTTGTGCTTAGCGGGATTTTCTAGTGCTGGTTTTGTATTGAGGTTTTGCTCAGTTCTGGAGTTTTTTGATTTAGAGGACGAAATCTTATTTTCAGTGGGGGAGGAATGTGAGAACCGAAAGTTTATGGGATTAATTGAGTAATAAATCGGGTTTAGCATAGACCAGATTTGGCTTGAAAGCCATCTTTGAGCTGGTATGCTTGGTGAAGTAATCGGGTCAGTATAAGTCTTGGAAATAGCTCTGGAAAGTTGGAGAATTTCCACGATAAATGATCAGATTTGAATGTTGGTCAGCGTTATTTGATCGTATCAGATTCGATGGTGAAATCTAGTGGTCACGTGCTATTAATGGTAACGCATGTTGGAGGTTCTACGCGGGTAGCGAAGCGACATCGTTTTTGGAAGAAACCAGATTTGAGGTGTGAGCGTAGTCAGTAATCCAGTTCGTGGATCCGGTTCGTAGTTGAGGGGTAGACCGGTGCGGTCCAAGGATTTCAGATTTGGCTGGTTTTGTGAGTCAGATTTGGGAACACGATGTGACGCCATTTAGTGATTCAAATGTGGTTAGCGGGATGACGTGTCCTAGTGAGCGAGTGAGCCTCTGTGCGACGTCGTTTGGATTAGTTCCAAATCTGTTTTGGCGTAGAGTTTAGATCTGGAGTGATACTCAGATCTGGGTTGGGATCAGCTTTGAGCTTTGATTATCGGTGGCTACTGTTCATCAGATCTAGGAGACAAAAGTTATATTTATATAGGTCTTTGACTGGTCTCGCCATTATTTCCCCGACACTCAGAATATTTCCCATAACCTTATCTTGTCGTGATACCCTAGTTACTGTTCACCAAACCTTTTCTTCTTCGATTGCCGGTGGTAGACAGCTCCGACGGATGAAAGAGTGGTAGCGCTGGACTCCTCTTGTCAAGACCATTCTTCCTATACCTCTTTCACAGTTGGAAGAGGATTGCGAAGGAAGTTTCCTTGTGTAGTCTGTTAGCATTTCGGCTGCTTGGGTTCTGCCGTTCAGGTGGCTCATTGGGTAAGTGTTAGTTCCTAACTTGCGCTTCATTTAGAGCTATTTGTTGAGATAGAATGGTAGGACAGAGCTGGCTGAGTTCGTAGCTCTGATATTTGAGTCCCTGAGTTAGCGTTGTTATTTTGACTTAGCAAGTTTCAGATCTGAGTGCTCGGGACCGCTTCTGTGGTAATTGTAGCTCAGAACTAGGTATGGATGTGAGATTGTTTTACAGCGTTGGATTCGGCATGGATATATGTGTCTGCTTGCTGATCTGTTGTGCAGTGTATGCTGTTTCGTTGACTGTTGCATTCTGTTGCATTTGCATACACGCATTATTCATGTTGAGCTCAGATCTTGTTTATCCGAGCCTTGTTGTTGTTGATCTGTGTGTACCAGGATGCTTGTTTGGAGGCCTAGTGGGTAACTCCTGTGTCCCTAATCTCCCTGCTGGGATCTGTTAGCCACTATGAGCCTAGTGGGTAGCTCCCAAACCTCATGAGTTGGGCAACAATAGGTTGACTGATTTGTTATGCATCTGTTACCGTGTGTTGAGACGAGTGGGTAGCTCCCATATACTCACACACCCCGTGGCCACTATCTTCCAGTTGATTGGCTATCATTTGTTGAGCAGTTCCTTGAGATCCTTTGGCTCTCTACCTTTGGTTGTAGCCTGCTGTTGTTGCTTCATGTTGTTCTCATTCATAGCATTCGCATTTTATCTATTGCTATTTCACTGTTGTTTTTCAGTTGCTCTCCGTACTGGTGTTTGACCTCTTGTCCCTCTGGGGCTGGTTGTCTTGTTTGCCTGTGTGTGTTTCAGGTTACCATGGTTTATCTGTTGGTCGTGGAGTTGATCCCGCTGGTAATGCCCCGGGAGATGGATAGAGTGTTCCAGTTATATGTAGTAGTTACATGTTATATTTTTGTTATATTGTATTGTCTCTATGTTGAGTGAGAGACTCATCTGTTTGTTGATTGGGAGTCACTCTATGTTGTATAGTTGATGCATTGAATTTTAAATGTTGTAAAACCAGTATTTTGGATATCAATGTATTTTTAAATAATGTTTTCTAAGTCAGGTCAAAGTAAAAATTTTAGCCACTATTTTTAATGATTCCCCTATTGTTTATTGCGTGGTTAACTTTGTGTTGTGCACGAGGCCTGACAATGTATATCAGTTTAGATTGAACAGATCAGAGCAGAATTTGTTGTGAACAACAGCGAATGTCTAAGCTGGTACAGTGAGAAAAGAGAGACCGGATGGGAGACCATCTTAGAGATCACAGTAACAGAATCGGTTTAAATCAGAATAGAGCTATGCGGAGAAGATTAGAACAGATGATAACATGAGCAGAGAGCAAATTAGAACAGCCAAGAGCAGTTTAAAGCAGTTGTGAACAAGAGCAGCTTAGATGAGACCAACTCAGAGGCAAACCAGATCAGAGGTAAGCTGTTAAGGTCAAATCAGCTTAGAGAACAGAGCAGATGCTATCAGTTCAACGAGCAAAGCAATTTGAACTTGATCATATTGCGAAGACTTTTTTATTGGAGTTCAGATTTATTTGCTGTGTCGTCTAGATCAGGTACGATATTTCATGTGCTAAAAGAAACAAAGCCTACAAACGCATTAAGTGACAAAGGACACAAGGTGCAACAGTGTCAGAACTTTACAACGGCTACAAATTTGTATCCAACAGATATAATTGCACATAGGCTACATATACAAAAAAGATACGATGAACAGATGATGAGCGATGTGTGTGCGCAAGAGCAGAACGAAAACAAAAATAGACTGTGATGCACCACTGAAAAGTAGAGAGTTGTGCATAGTCGCAAGATGGTACACTCAGGTGGTAGCTGGTGTACAAGCTGTGCTGGTGCCCAGGTGTGAGCTGGTGCACAAGCCGTGAGCTTCAATGATTAATCAATAGTCGAATGCACAGATCAGAAAACACAATGAGTTCACTTCCCAGTGTGTGAGAAACAAAATAGAGAGTGAGCTTACACTGTAAATTCTCACACACAGATTCACTCACATTTGAGAGCTGAGAGCTTTATTGTTTAGATGAGTGAATCAAAAACACAAATATTCATTGTAGTCTTTCTTACGAAGACGTTAAAGAAATGTTAGTTAGACACACAGCCAGCGAGCTGGTGTGCGTCAATTGAGGCTAGGTGTAATGCCCGAGATTATTATGTATCGATTAAGTAAATTCGAAATATCTGGATGCCAGATCTTGATGAAGTCTGGTTGAGGATTCTCGGATTTCTTCTGGAAATGTTATGCTTCAAATTGAAATTCTTCCAGGTGAAATCTGGTTGAGATTCGGAGTTGAAATTGATGAATTTCGGGAGGAATCTGTTTTACAAGTGTTTAGAAGTAAAACGTTGCCGTTTTGGTGAAATCTGGTGCGTTGCTTAAGTTATCGCGACCATATGATGAAACATGGTCTTTTTGGAGAGAGCTGGTAGAATCTTACCAGTCGTTGCTAACACGTTGTCGTTTTACGAAGACCAGTAGTAGCGCTATTGTGAGAAATCTAGTATAGCGGAATCCATACGTCAACGCTAGTCAACAATATTTTTGAGAGTAATCGCTGATTTTAGTTGAGCGACGTCGTTTCGCTACTCAGTCGATGTGCGTAATTCGATTTCCAGACGTCAACGCCAGTCAAATCTCCTGTAGCTTGCAGCTGGTTTTGCGAGAGAGGTAGCGACCGGATTTGATGACGTCAGCTGTGCGACGTCGTTTGAATTAGTTGGAGCGCAGCGTTTTGATGCAACGTCTGGTTGTCCAGCTTTTGGGATTTGAGAACCAGTCGTTGGCTTGTGAAGCAGCGACCAGTCGAGGGATTTGAAACCAGCCAATGGTTTGTTGTATCTGCTGGTTTAACCAGTCGTTGGAGCAACGCGACGTCGTTCTGACTTATGAAACAGGAACCGTAATACGACACCGTTTGAATAGTTAGCGGGACCAGTCGATGAAGTATTTTAGTGTGACCAGTTGTTGAGTTCTTTCAGTAGAGATCTGGAACCAGCCGTTGGTGTGTTGCGACGTCGTTTGGATTAATTATTACGGCGTCGTTTTGACGTTAAAGAAATGCAACGTATGGGTATTATTGCGACTGAGTATTTCAGCAGCTGGTTATCCAGAACAACGACTGATGAAGTCTGAACAACAGTTGGGAAATCTGGTTAACGATATATATTGTTGGAAAGATCTGTTTTGAAGCGGTGTGAGTATATCCTATTTTGGTATTTAACTACTCAGCATGACACGTGGAATTCATACCGATTACGTTGGAAATTCCACAGAAAACAGAGATCTTTGTTATAAATAAGATTGAATTCGAAATCCTTGTAACTTTTGCTACAGACTTCAGGATTTGATTCTGTGAAGTTACTGGGAACGATAGAGTGGAAGAGATATCTGAAGAATTCGAACAAAGATTAACGAAGGTATAATTTAACAGTGAGAGTCAGGGATTAGCGTACTCGAGAATGAGATTTTTTGAGTTATCCCGACAAAAGCACATACTCTTTGATTACTGTTCTTGATTTAGAACTTGAGTTGTATGTGTCGATCCATCACAGGTAGTGGATCTTTTATGGTTGCATGATATTGCATAACACGAAGAGAATATGAATTGATTCTAATGCCCAGGACTGAGATGACCTGATTTTCGAAGTTGGAGTTAACTTTGATAGATGGATATCCATGTCAAGATCGGATACAAATCTTGATGGCATTGATGTGAAATGGAATCAGTTCTGAGACGAAGAATTGAGATAGATTCATTGCATTGCATTTTAGAATTGATACATGTTGATATACATTTATTTATTCTATTGCTTATACCTATTGATTATACTGAGATTGTTTCTCACCGGAGTTTATCCGGCTGTTGTCTTGTTTTGTATGTGTGCATGAAAACAGGTAGAAGAGAGCTGAATTGATTGGGCAAGGGTAGTGAGAGCTGGCTACCTAGATGAAGGGCAACAAATAAGAAGAACTTCTAGAGATCTGCTGCTAGAAGCATAGTCTTGAAATAGTTAGCGTTAGTGTTTGATGAAATCTGGTTTTGTGACTACTCGTCAGATCTTGTATTGATAAATATAACATGCAATAACCGTTGAACTATTTTGTTCTTTTTATAATAAACAATTTGTGGAACACAAACATAGTTCTGTTCTGTTACCAATGACCAGCTTTTGGGGACCCAATTTTAAAAAAACAAAATTTTTCCAGATTTCACTACTTAAACTCGTTGGTTTAATTAAACGCCCATAAGATGAGATTAGAAGAATAATTGTGAGCAGAGAGTCTCACAACAGGTGGTATCAGAGCCCACTAAACCATTAAGTTATTGAACTAGATGAGTGGGGTAGATTGAGTCTTCCCAATTGATTTATTGCGTGCTTGCATGGTATATGTCTTACTGTTTTGAATTTATATCACTTGAGTACTGTGAATAAATGGTAAGAGTATGCCGAAGATTTATGAGAGTTACATGCTCTTCAAGTGAATGGTAGCATGTATTACACGAAGCATGAACCAGCACTCGATCTCTGGAGAAGTAGTACATTCATGTATGCTAATCAGAGAAGGGACTGAAATTGACTTGTTATTGATTGATGAGGAATTATGAACAAGTCTGTTTGACTTTTAGATATGGCGCCTTGAAGAACAACTACCCGGTAGACAGGAAATATTCCGCGAACAGAACAGGGTAGTACATCAACTGAGGTGTTGAATGCAGCTGCAACCACGATGGAAACATTGTTCAAATGATTTCAGTCCTTTAAACCACCAACCTTGACAGGAACAGAAAATGCAATCGATTGTGAAAACTGGTTAGAGGATATCGAACAGTTATTTGAAGCACTCGATTATACCGATGATCGTCGGGTGAAATTGATAGTACACCAGTTGCATGGTCTTGGTAAAAGTTGGTGGATAGCAACGAAGAAAGCACTTGAAAACCAAGGCACTGTGATTATTTGGGCAGTGTTTAAAACAACTTTCTATCAGAGATTTTTCCCAGTCTCTTATCGGAAGGATAAAGGAGCTGAATTTGCAAATTTACGACAAGGGCAACTGAATATTGAGGAATACGTTGCCAAATTCACCAGTTTACTTAAATTCGCTCCACATGTTGCTATCAGTGATGAAGCGCAAGCCGACCAGTTTATCAATGGGTTAAATCCCGATGTGTTCACCTTGGTGAACACTGGGCGACCAAATACGTTTGCAGATGCATTGAATCACGCAAAAGGAGCAGAAGCTGGATTGCTAAGGCAACGAATAGCACAATTTGTGCCATAAGCAGCCAAATCAGCACAGGAGAACCCACAGATTCCACCACCCCTCGATTTGATGCTGGAAGCAGCGGTAGTGGAAAGAAAAATTTCTTTAAAGGTAAAGGAAAACAATTCAAGCGTTCAGGTACAGGTAGCTCCTCCAGTTCAAGTGAATCCAAACAACTGGGAGCTGGACAGAAATCTGGTGATTACTGTACCAAGTGTGGAGGCAGACACAACACTGAACAGTTTAGAGGAGTGTTTGGCCTTTGCCGCATTTGTAATCAACCTGGACATTTTGCCAAAATCTGCCCTCAACGTAATGCGGGAAGTTCACAGAATATTGCGGCATCGAGATCAATGCCAATGCCATAACGGCAAGCATCTTCTGTACATTCTTTTCAACCACAGAATCAACAACAGGGTAGGCAAGGAGGAAGCCAAACAGTGAGTCAACCTCCTAA
>KV010059.1:21355-45754 GCA_001598015.1 Dorcoceras hygrometricum
TCAAGCTCAGATCTGTACCTTATACTTTTGTGCAACAATTACTACAAAACAGGCCCGAGAGATCTGGATAGCAACCTGCTAAATACACAACACACAGATCTCAAAAGCTGCACAGAAACTCACGGCCAAATACAGAAGCTCACAGCTGGGAGCCACGCTCAACCAACTCAATTACTACCAAAACAACTTACTGGAAGCTTAAACCAAGGCTAGGAACAAGATCTCATCACAAGGGAACGAATTTCTACCTGCACTACAAAACGCACAAATGGGCAGCAACTTCACGTTCCTCAACTAGCCAACCACAGCCTCCAAAAGTGATATGGAATGATAGAGCTTTGCAAGAGGAGTCCAACGCTACCTCGAACGTACCAAACAACGGCCAGAAACGATGGGAATTGCTGGAGAAAAGCTACTGTGAACAGTAACCTAGGGTTCGAAGCGAAGAACACAATCAGGGAAAATATTCTAAGTATGGGATCTGATATCTCAAATCGAAGACCAAGTCTTTCTTATATAAATCTCGCAAAAGCTGGTTAGAAACATCCACCGACTAAACTAGCAGGTACCAACAAACCATCGGCTGATCGAACCCCGCAAGCATAATTCCCAAATACACAAAACGACGTCGTAGAACACTACCTACGACTGGTTCTCAACCAAAAGCAGGACAACCAGACGACTGGTTTAAACATCACGGGAAATCTCCAAAAGCTGGTACCAGCAGCAACATATAAAACACAGCGTTGCAACTAATCAAAACGGCATCGCACCGTTGACGTCATCCACTCGCTAGCTCTCGCACAATACCAGCTGCAAGCTACAGTAGCGAACAAATCTCTCGCAGCTGGACAACCAGTCGCAACATCCAAACGACGACGTTTCCTTCTCGCGCTACAGTGATGTTGACCCGCGTTGACATCTGCTTCGACTGAACAACCAGCAGGTACACACACGCGATCAGATCTCTCATTAGTGCTCCACCAAAACGACGTCGCTCCAACTTATTCAAACGCACTGTATCCAACTCGATACAAATTCACGCTAAGGCAACAGCTGATATTACAAGCGCTACCAGATCTCTCCAAACGACGGCGTTTTGGAATCTCACGTTGCCAAAATAAACGCTACGAATGGTTTTTACAAATCAACCAGCTTTCACCAAAACCAGCTTTCACCCAAAAACCAGCTTTCACCCAAAAACCAGCTTTCACACAAAAATCTCAAAAACAAGAAAACTCCCAGAATTGCTCCAAATGCTATTTCAGACCCGAAAATGCAAACCAAGCTTACAAACAGAGATCTAAACCACCAGAAATCTCTAAAAACCGATACATTCCAACAATTAAATCTTGATTACAAATCCAGGTCTCACATTTCTTCCCCACTAAAAAGGATTTCGTCCCCGAAATCAAACAAAAATTCTGGCTCAACAACACAACAGCAGGAACCAAACAACAGCTCGCCTAACACAAGGCCAAGAGTTCAAGATAACTGAGCAAACATATAACAATAACTAGGGAAAAAATACAACCAAAAGCTACAAACTACTGGAAATTTAGCTCAACAGCTACTCAAACAGATGCGGCCACTCGCGCTGCATCTTTTCTTCCAGCTCCCAAGTAGCTTCTTCCCTTCGATGTTTGCTCCACTGCACCATTACCAACGAAATGGTCTTATTCCTCAACTGTTTCTCTTTTCTGCCAAGGATCTGCAAGGGATATTCTTGATAACTCAACGTCTGATCTAGCTCAACCTCGTAAGTTCTAATCACATGAGACGGATCTGGCTCATACTTTCTCAACATGGAAACATGGAAGACGTCATGAAGAGAAGACAACTTTGACGGCAACAACAGTCGATACGCTAAAGGGCCAATCCTCTCAACAATCTCATAAGGACCAACGTAGCGAGGAGCTAACTTTCCCTTGTGTCCAAACGCATAACACTACAAAACGGAGAAACCTTGAGAAATACACGATCACCAACCTGAAACTCAAGAGGTCGACGCCTCTTATTCGCATAACTGGCTTGGAGATATTGGGCAGCTTTCATCCGCTGTCTAATAAGATCCACATGATCTTTCATTTGCTGCACAAAGTCAGGGGCAGATAGCTGCTTCTCCCCCACTTCTTCCCAACATACCGGCGATCTGCACTTTCTGCCATACAAAGCCTCAAAAGGTGCCATACCAATCGTCACTTGGTAGCTGTTATTGTACGAAAACTCAATCAAAGACAACGCGTCTTGCCAGCTACCTCCGAAATCCAACACAACAGCACGCAACATATCCTCTAACGTCTGGATAGTTCGCTCAGATTGGCCATCTGTCTGGGGGTGATACGCGGTGCTCATAGCCAATCTGGTACCCAAACCTGTTTGCAAACTCTTCCAAAACCTGGAAGTAAACCTCGGATATCGGTCAGAAACGATCGAAACGGGCACACCATGGAGTCTAACAACAAAATCTACGTACATCTTCGCCATCTTCTTCAACGAGAAGGTCATTCCATAGGGAATAAAATGCGCAGACTTTGACAGACGGTCTATAACCACCCAAATAGCATCCCATCCTCTGCTGGAACGAGGCAGATGCGTCACGAAATCCATAGCAATGTGCTCCCAATTCCATTGGGGCACTTCCAAACTCTGTAACAGACCACCTGGTCTCATCCTTTCGGCCTTAACCATCTGACAATTCAAACATCGAGCAACAAAACCAGCAACGTCGCTCTTTAGGCCAGCCCACCAAAAGTGCTTCTTCAAAGCATGGTACATCTTCCGTGCACCAGGATGAACACTATGTCTGCTACAGTGCGCTTCCCGAAGGATCTCCTCCTTCAAATCAATCAAATTGGGCACAACCAACCTGCCCCGGAAACGCAAACAACCATCAGAAGAGACTGAATAGACCTCAAGTTCGCCAGCCCTGACCTTCAACTTCAACTCATGGATAGATGGATCAGTCCTCTGAGCTGCTCGAATGGTAGAAACAATATGTGGCTCCACTTGGAAAGAAGAAACCACCACACAATCCTCAGCCGGGTAAAATCTCCAACCCGTAGTGTTAAGATGCTCCTAATCCTTAGAGATGTACAATGACGCAAGCATCTCACTAGCCTTCCTGCTCAAAGCATCAGCCACTACGTTCGACTTCCCAGGCTGGTACTTAATCTCGCAATCGAAATCTTTTAGCAGCTCCATCCACCATCGTTGTCTCATGTTCAGGTCAGGCTGCGAAAACAAATACTGCAAACTTTTGTGGTCGGAGTACACCACAAACTGCTCGCCATACAGGTAGTGACGCCAGATCTTCAGCGCAAAGACCACCACTGCTAACTCCAAATCATGGACTGGGTAACGAGTCTCGTGCGGTTTCAACTGCCGCGTGGCATACGCAATGACTCAACCATTTTGCATCAACACACAACCCAATCCATTGAGCGAAGCGTCAGAACAAATAACAAAACCACCTGAACCGGACGGCAGAGCCAACACAGGCGCAGTAGTCAACTTTTCCTTGAGCAGCTGAAAAGCATTCTCGCACTGCTCAGTCCATACAAATCTCTTGTCCTTCTGCGTTAATTGAGTCATCGGCTTTGCTATACTTGAGAATCCCTCAATGAAGCGACGATAATAGCCAGCCAGACCCAAGAAACTGCGAATCTCGGAAACATTCCTGAGACGCTCCCAGTTCAGAATGGCATAAAACTTGCTAGGATCCACCGAAATCCCATCGGCTGAAATCACATGTCCGAAGAATACGACGCGATCCAACCAGAACTCACACTTGGAAAACTTTGCATACAAATGCTGATCTCTCAGCGTCTGAAGGACAATACGCAAATGCTCCTTGTGCTCCAAAGGAGTCTTCGAATAGACTAAGATGTCGTCGATGAACACGATCACAAACTTTTCGATAAACTCGTGGAAAACTCGGTTCATCAAATCCATAAAGACTGCAGGCGCGTTGGTCAAACCAAACGGCATCACCAAAAACTCAAAATGTTCGTACCTCGTACGAAACGCAGTCTTCGCGACATCCTGATCTCTCACTCTCAGCTGATGGTACCCGGAACGAAGATCAATCTTTGAAAACACCACAGAACCTTGCAACTGATCAAACAGATTATCTATTCTCGGCAACGGGTACTTGTTCTTGACAGTGGCTTTACTCAACTGGAAAAAATCAATGCACATCCGCATTGAGCCATCCTTCTTCTTCACAAACAGTATGGGCGCTCCCCACGGTGACATACTAGGTCTTTATAAAACCCTTATCCAGCAAATCATCTAACTGCACCTTGAGTTCTCTCAACTCCGCAGGCGGCAGACGATAAGGAGCACGTGAAATCGGAGCTGTGCCAGGTACCAGCTCTATGCTGAAGTCAATCTCCCGCCTCGGAGGAAAACCAAGAATCTCCTCCGGAAACACATCTGGGAAATGTCGCACCACGGGAACGTCAGTGAGCTGAACGCGGGAAGAAGAAGATGCATCCAAAGCGTAAATCATAAAGCCAGCATTCCCCAAAGACAACAAGCTAAACATCTCCATCGCTGAGACCAACGGGATCTTCGATCTAGAATCCTGGCCGTAGAAGTCCCACTTCTCGCCAGACATAGGCCTAAAACGCACAATCCCATGGAAGCAGTCCACGGAGGCCCTATAGTTGGACAGCCCATCCATCCCAACTATGCAATCGAAATTCCAAAGCATCAAACGGATCAAGTTCGCTAACAGGACATGCTCACCAAACCGCAGCACGCCATCCAACAAAACCTCCTGGGAGAACAGGCTCACACCACCAGGGTTAGAAACAGAAACAACATCGCGCAAAGGGATGGTACACAGACCATGCTCAACAACAAACGAATCAGAAATAAACGAATGCAATGCACCAGTGTCAGACAACACACGAGAAGGAAAGTCAAAGACAAGACATGTACCTCCAATCACTCGGCTCGGTGTCTCCTCGGCCTGCTCCCTCGTAATGGCGTTAACCTGAGCATGCTGAGGTCCTGAAAAGAAAGGCTGAGACGACTGTCCGAACCGCGACGGATCAGGCTGCTGAAACGGCCTACGTACTGACCACAAAGGTTGCAGGAACCCTGCACACCAACACACTGCGTGGACGGATTCTTTCCACCGAAAAAGCCGCAAAACTCAGCCCGAGAACCACTGCTACTCGAGCTGCCCGAACCAGAAGAGCCAGAACCCGACTTCTTCTTGAACTGCTGACCTCGGGGTCGAAACCTCTGACGGCCAGACTATTGAGCCACCTGTGGCTGCTGCTGCTGCTGGGGCTGATAGGCTGACTGGGAGGACTGAGAAGACTGTGCTCCCTGAATAGCAGGACGACCACCCTGCGGTGCCTGTTGCCGACGAGCACGACGGCTACGCAAACCTTCCTCAATGTCGATGGCACTGTCCACAGCCTCAGCATAAGTCTTGGGCTTACTAGTCAAAACCATCTAATACAACTCTTCATTCAAGCCCTCAAGAAATCGAGTCCGCTTGGCCCTCTCCCGTCCAGAAACATGGGGAACGTACGCCAACAGAGAAGAGAACTTCCTAGAGCCCTGCTCCAGATGGTCGAACTCCCACTCCCGGGCGTTCACATAAGACTCGGGTACATACTCCTGTCGGAAGGTCTCGCAAAAACTGTTCCAAGAGATCCCGACACTGGTCTCCTCCAAAGTACTAGAAGCGCCTCGCCACCAGCGCTCTGCGGCCTTCCTAAGCAGTAGAATCACTAAACTCAAACGGAGCTCATCATCATACTGACATCGATCGAAAAGAAAGATGACGTTCCGGAGCCACGAGTCCGCATCCTCACTGGACTCATCACCATTGAAGACTGGAGGGTTCATCCTCTGAAACCGAGCGATCACCACATCCATCCTCTCTACCGGAGGCGCCGTAGTCGCAACCTCTTCTTACTCACTACACTCACGAGTCTGAGTACGAGCACTATACCGATCCTCATTCTGTCCTCCTGACTCCTGAAACTGCCCCCTACCTCTACCACGACGTCTAGGCGGCATCTACGAAAACACTCAACAAGATCAAGAAAAACAGAACAGATACGGCATAGATAGCATATAACACAGAAATATGCAGCACGTAGTCACATAACCAAGCACACGTAACACACAACACTGTGCCTAGACTCGAGTGTGACCAAATAAATTGAGCTTATCCCAGCTTAATCTCTGATACCAAAAATGTCAGGCCTCGTGCTCTAAACAGTGTAAAATCATACAAACACATGCGGAAGCTATCAAAAAGCGGGTAAAATTTTTGCTTTTATCCTGACGGTTTAAAATGATATAATTTAAAATAAAGCGATACTCAAAATATATCCCAGTTTATAAAAACAACCAACAGTATAGCATACACCAATCAAAACATGTATCAGACTCCAACTACTGGATACAATAACGAACCACAGGGCATCCCCCTGGCTAACTGAGACATATAAATATAAATATGCTATACGCAACTGGGACACGCTAACCACCTCCTGGGCCACCACTAGCTGGGTTAAAACCACGACCATCTGTAAAACCTGGGTTCCCTGAAAACAACACAAACAAGGAAACAAACCAAACCCCAGAGGGACATGGGGTCAAACCCCAGTACGGAGAGCAACAGATATAGCTAAAAGAATGCATAAGATAAAATGCAGATGCAATGCATGAGACACCGGATAACAACGGAAGGCTCAACCAACAAGGGAGCTAAGGAACTCAAGCACAGCTCCAAGAATCTGCAACAACAGTGGCCATGGGGTGTGTTCACAGTGTGGTAATGAGCCACTCGCCGTGATACTACGCCCGAATCCTAGATGCATCAAACAACTCAACCTGCCGTTGCCTCGCCCATGAACTATTGTAGTTAACCACTCGGAGCATGGTGGCTAAAGATCCCAGCAGGGAGATGAGAGTGCGGTATTGCCGCGGTAATGAGCCACTCGCCGTGATACTACGCCCGAATCCTAGATGCATCAAACAACTCAACCTGCCGTTGCCTCGCCCATGAACTATTGTAGTTAACCACTCGGAGCATGGTGGCTAAAGATCCCAGCAGGGAGATGAGAGTGCGGTATTGCCGCTCTCCCTCGCATCCTGGTAAGAATCAACAACAGCAATACAAGATACAAGGCTGCAAAATACGATACACAAGGGATCTGAAATATGCGTGAAAAAATGCGTGTATGCAATTCACATGAAACAGCTAGCATAAACACCAATGCTCAGCAAGCAATACACAGATAGGTTCACCGAAACATCCCAGTAGCCACGCATAATATCTCACACCAATCCCAAGCTACATCAAGCTCAGATCAGTACCTTATACTTTTGTGCAACAATTACTACAAAACAGGCCCGAGAGATCTGGATAGCAACCTGCTAAATACACAACACACAGATCTCAAAAGCTGCACAGAAACTCACGGCCAAATACAGAAGCTCACAGCTGGGAGCCACGCTCAACCAACTCAATTACTACCAAAACAACTTACTGGAAGCTTAAACCAAGCTAGGAACAAGATCTCATCACAAGGGAACGAAGTTCTACCTGCACTACAAAACGCACAAATGGGCAGCAACTTCGTGTTCCTCAACTAGCCAACCACAGCCTCCAAAAGTGATATGGAATGATAGAGTTTCACAAGAGGAGTCCAACGCTATCTCGAACGTACCAAACAACGGCCGGAAACGATGGGAATTGCTGGAGAAAAGCTACTGTGAACAGTAACCTAGGGTTCGAAGCGAAGAACACTATCGGGGAAAATATTCTAAGTATGGGATATGATATCTCAAATCGAAGACCAAGTCTTTCTTATATAAATCTCGCAAAAGCTGGTTAGAAACATCCACCGAATAAACCAGCAGGTACTAACAAACCATCGGCTGATCGTACCCCGCAAGCATAATTCCCAAATACACAAAACGACGTCGTAGAACACTACCTACGACTGGTTCTCAACAAAAATCTGGACAACCAGACGACTGGTTTAAACATCATGGGAAATCTCCAAAAGCTGGTACCAGCCGCAACATATAAAACGCAGCATCGCAACTAATCAAAACGGCGTCGCACCGTTGACGTCATCCAGTCGCTAGCTCTCGCACAATACCGGCTGCAAGCTACAGTAGCGAAAAAATCTCTCGCAGCTGGACAACCAGTCGCAACATCAAAACGACGACGTTTCTTTCTCGCGCTACAGTGATGTTGACCCGCGTTGACATCTGCTTCGACTGAACAACCAGCAGGTACACACACGCGATCAGATCTCTCATTAGTGCTCCACCAAAACGACGTCGCTCCAACTTATTCAAACAACACCGTATCCAACTCGATACAAATTCACGCTAAGGCAACAGCTGATATTACAAGCGCTACCAGATCTCTCCAAACGACGGCGTTTTGGAATCTCACATTGCCAAAATAAACGCTACGACTGGTTTTTACAAATCAACTAGCTTTCACCCAAAAACCAGCTTTCACCCAAAAACCAGCTTTCACACAAAAATCTCAAAAACAAGAAAACTCCCAGAATTGCTCCAAATGCTATTTCAGACCCGAAAATGCAAACCAAACTTACAAACAGAGATCTAAACCACCAGAAATCTCTAAAAATTGATACATTCCAACAATTAAATCTTGATTACAAATCCAGGTCTCACAGACACAACACGGAACAGTGTAGAGGAGTGTTTGGCCTTTGCCGCATTTGTAATCAACCTGGACATTTTGCCAGAATTTGCCCTCAACGTAGTTCGGGAAGTTCACAGAATACTGGGGCATCGAGATCAATGCCACCACCATAAAGGCAAGCGTCTTCTGTGCATTCTTTCCAACCACAGAATCAACAGAAATGTAGACAAGGAGGAAGCCAAACAGTGAGTCAACCTACTAAACAGCAAGCACGAGTGTTTGCTTTGACTGAGGAGCAAGCACAGGCAGCCCCTGATGATGTTATTGCAGGTAATTGCTATCTTTGTGGTTACCCTGCTTATGTTCTAATTGATACTGGTGCTTCACACACATTTATTTCTGAGAATTTTGTTATAACACATTGCTGCCCATTGAGTCATTAACTGAAGTAAGGGGTATACTATTAGTAAGAGCTGTTAAGAATTGCATACTACAGTTTGAAGGTCATGATATTGAAATTGATTGTATTGTACATGGATTTTCTGATTTTGATTGTATCATCGGCATAGATATGTTAACCAAGTACATGGCAACAGTGGATTGTTTCCAGAAATTGGTTCGATTTAGACCCGAGAAAATTGATGAATGGAAATTTTATGGTAAGGGATCACGAGCCAGAATTCCTTTGATTTCTGTGATTTCTATGACTAAGCTATTACAGAAAGGAGCAGAGGGATTCCTGATTTATGCAGTAGATGGGAAGAAGAATAGCCCGAATCTGTTTGATATACCAGTAGTTTGCAAATTCGCTGATGTTTTTCCGGATGAGTTTCTAGGATTGCCTCCATATCGAGAGGTGGACTTCAGTATTGAATTGATGCCAGGTACACAACCGATATCAAAAGCACCATACCGAATGGCACCAATTGAGTTAAAGGAATTGAAAGAGCAGCTAGAAGATCTTCTTAACAAAGGATACATTAGACCGAGTGTTTCCCCTTGGGGCGCTCCGGTATTATTTGTACGCAAGAAAGATGGATCAATGAGATTATGTATTGACTACCGGCAATTGAATAAAGTAACGGTAAAGAATAAATATCCTTTACCGCGAATAGATGATTTATTTGATCAGTTGCAGGGTTCGTCAGTATATTCAAAGATTGATTTGAGATCCGGATATCATCAATTGAGAGTAAGAGATGAGGATATATCGAAAACTGCATTTCGAATTTCCCCTTGAGGCGCTCCGGTATTATCTGTACGCAAGAAAGATGGATCAATGAGATTATGTATTGACTACCGGCAATTGAATAAAGAAACGGTAAAGAATAAATATCCTTTACCGTGAATAGATGATTTATTTGATCAGTTGCAGGGTTCGTCAGTAAGATTGATTTGAGATCCAGATATCATCAATTGAGAGTAAGAGATGAGGATATATCGAAAACTGCATTTCGAACGAGGTATGGTCATTATGAGTTCATTGTTATGCCTTTTGGATTGACAAATGCTCCGGCAGTGTTTATGAGTTTGATGAACAGGGTATTTCAGAAATATCTTGATGATTTCGTGATTATATTTATTAATGTTATTCTGATTTATTCGAAGAATTTGTGCGATCATGCTAACCATCTCAGAACAGTTTTTGCTAAACTCTAAGAGATGAGAAATTGTATGCTAAACTGTCGAAATGTGAATTTTGGTTGCGAAAAGTGGTATTTCTTGGTCATATTATTTCAGGAAATGGTATTTCAGTTGATACAAGTAAGACAGAAGCTGTAATTAATTGGCCTAGACCAACATCTGTACCAAAAATTCGAAGTTTTATGGGTCTTGCAGGATATTACCGACGATTTATCCAGGATTTTTCGAGTATTTCGAATCCTATACTCAATTGACACAGAAGAACGCACCATTTATTTGGTCAGAGGCTTGTGAAAACAGTTTTCTCGAATTGAAAAAGAGGTTAACTACAACACCAGTTTTGACAATTCCTTCGGGTACTGGTGATTTTGTGGTGTATTGCGATGCTTCTCACCAAGGATTGGGGTGTGTTTTGATGCAACGAGGACACGTGATTGCATACGCCTCGAGACAACTGAAACCACATGAGATACGATATCCAATTCATGATCTTGAATTGGCAGCCATCGTGTTTGCACTAAAGATATGGCGACATTATCTTTATGGTGAGAAATTCGAGATCTTCTCTGATCACAAGAGTCTGAAGTATCTGTTTTCACAGTCTGAAAATATGAGGCAACGAAGGTGGCTGGATTTATTGAAAGATTTTGATTGCGAAATCAAATACTATCCCAGGAAATCCAATGTAGCAGCCGATGCCCTTAGTAGACAAGTTTTGTGCTTTGTCCTCGACTACGATAGGTGTATCTAGTTTAATAGAGGATTGCTGTACTTCAGGACATTTGTTTGAAACAGATGTGAAGCCAATGAGAATTTGTGCCATCATAGCTGAACCTGAACTATTGATTCAGATTAAAGAAGCACAAAAGAAGGATCTGGATATAAAGAAATATGTTGAGATGGTCAAATCTGGACATCAGTCGGAATATAGAGTGAGCGATGATAATATTTTATATGTTAATAACAGACTTGTTGTTCCAAATGTTTTAGAATTGAGACACCAGATTTTGGATGAAGCCCATAGAAGTAGATTCAGTGTGCATCCTGGAGGTAGAAAGATGTACAATGATCTAAGAAACAGTACTAGTGGAAACAAATGAAGTTTGATGTGACCAATTATGTCCCGAAGTGCTTGAATTGCCAACAAGTGAAAGCTGAAATGAAGAAACCTGCTGGGTTATTACAAAGTCTGTCAGTTCCTAAATGGAAGTGGGACCACATTTCTATGGACTTTGTAACGAAGTTACCAAAATCATCCCGAGGTTGCGATGCTATTTGGGTAATTATCGATAGGTTGACGAAATCTGCTTCTTTTATTCCATATCGAATGACTTATCGACATGATCAAATGGCAGATCTTTACATTAAAGAAGTAGTCAGACTTCATGGTATACCAAAATCGATTGTATCTGATAGAGATCCAAGATTTACTTCACACTTTTGGAATATCTTGCAACAAGCTCTGGGTACAAAATTGTATTTGAGCATTGCGTATCATCCTCAAATTGATGGGCAATCTGAAAGAACAATTCAAACTCTGGAGGATATGCTTAGAGCAGTAGTATCGAAAATTGTATTTGAGCATTGCGTATCATCCTCAAATTGATGGGCAATCTGAAAGAACAATTCAAACTCTGGAGGATATGCTTAGAGCAGTAGTATTGGATGTTGGAGTTTCATGGCAAGATTCATTACCACTGGTGGAATTTTCATACAACAACAGCTATCAAACCAGTATTGAAATGGCTCCGTTTGAAGCGTTGTATGGAAGGAAATGTCGTTCACCATTATATTGGGATGATGTATCGGAGGTACCTGAGACCATATTTGATTAGAGAAATGACTGAGAAGGTGAAGTTGATTCAGCAAAAAATGAGAACAGCGCAACATAGAAAGGCTAGATATGCAAATACCAGACGTAGGCCTTTGAATTTTGAAACAGGGGACAAAGTATGTTTAAAAATTTCTCCTTTTAGAGGTACAATCAGATTTAGTAAACGAGGAAAATTGTCTCCGAGATTCATTGGTCCTTATGAAATTCTTGAGAAAATAGGCGATCTCGCTTATCGACTGGCATTTTCTGGTATACATGATGTCTTTCATGTATCGATGCTAAGGAAATATCTGCCTGATGTATCTCATGTTATTCCTGCTGTAGAAGCTGAACTCGATGAAACTTTAAGTTATTTTGAACAGCCGATACAGATTCTTGATCGAAAATAAAAACAACTCCGAACAAAGATTATTCCATTCGTGAAGATTCAATGGAATCGACATGGAGTTGAAGAAGCTACATGGGAAGTTGAGGAAGATATGAAACAACGATTCCCCTATCTTTTCCAATGAGGTTAAATCTTATTCAGATTCTGTTATCTCATTATTCTTATGCGCATATAGAGACTGCTGACGAGTTCGAGGACGAACTCAGATTTTAGAGGGGGAGAAATGTAATGCCCGAGATTATTATGTAGCGATTAAGTAAATTCGAAATATCTGGACGCCAGATCTTGATGAAGTCGGGTTGAGGATTCTCGGATTTCTTCTGGAAATGTTATGCTTCGAATTGAAATTCTTCCAGGTGAAATCTGGTTGAGATTCAGAGTTGAAATTGATGAATTTCGGGAGGAATCTGTTTTCCAAGTGTTTAGAAGTAAAACGTTGCCGTTTTGGTCTGGTGCATTGCGTAAGTTATCGCGACCATATGATGGAACGTGGTCGTTTTGGAGAAAGCTGGTAGAATCTTACCAAGTCGTTGCTAACACGTTGTCGTTTTACTAAGACCAGTAGTAGCGCTATTATGAGAAATCTAGTATAGCGGAATCCAGACGTCAACGCTAGTCAACAATATGATTGAGAGTAATCGCTGATTTTAGTTGAGCGACGTCGTTTCGCTACTCAGTCGATGTGCGTAATTCGATTTCCAGACGTCAATACCAGTCAACTCTTCTGTAGCTTGCAGCTGGTTTTGCGAGAGAGTTAGCGACCGGATTTGATGACGTCAGCTGTGCGACGTCGTTTGAATTAGTTGGAGCGCAGCGTTTTGATGCAACTTCTGGTTGTCCAGCTTTTGGGATTTGAGAACCAGTCGTTGGCTTGTGAACCAGCGACCAGTCGAGGGAATTGAAACCAGCCTATGGTTTGTTGTATCTACTGGTTTAACCAGTCGTGGGAACAACGTGACGTCGTTTTGACTTATGAAACAGGAACCGTAATACGACACCGTTTGAATTAGTTAGCGGGACCAGTCGATGAAGTATTTTAGTGTGACCAGTTATTGAGTTCTTTCAGTAGAGATCTGGAACCAGCCGTTGGTGTGTTACGACATCGTATGGATTAATTATTATGGCGTCGTTTTGAGGTTAAAGAAACGCAACGTCTGGGTATTATTACGACTGCGTATTTCAGCAGTTGGTTATCCAGAACAATGACTGCGTGACGTCGTTTTGACTTATGAAACAGGAACCGTAATACGACACCGTTTGAATTAGTTAGCGGGACCAGTCGATGAAGTATTTTAGTGTGACCAGTTATTGAGTTCTTTCAGTAGAGATCTGGAACCAGCCGTTGGTGTGTTACGACATCGTATGGATTAATTATTATGGCGTCGTTTTGAGGTTAAAGAAACGCAACGTCTGGGTATTATTACGACTGCGTATTTCAGCAGTTGGTTATCCAGAACAATGACTGATGAAGTCTGAAAAACAGTTGGGAAATCTGGTTATCGATATATATTTTTGCAAAGATCTGTTTTGAAGCGGTGTGAGTATATCCTATTTTGGTATTTAACTACTCAGCATGACATGTGTAATTCATACCGATTACGTTGGAAATTCCATAGAAAACAAAGATCTTTGTTATAAATAAGATTGAATTCGAAATCCTTGTAACTTTTGCTACAGACTTCAGGATTTGATTCTGTGAAGTTACTGGGAACGATAGAGTGGAAGTGATGGTCCGAAAATAGGATAAAAAAGATAGCCAGCGCTGATTTGACAAATAATAAAAATTTTTCACTGCTATAAACGAGCTGCAATAGCTCAATGTTTTTTAACACAAAACAAAACTCACCAGAAGAGCACCGGAGACAGATCTGGTATGATTTAAAAATCATGCGGAAAATACCAGAACTGAATCCTATATTTTAAAACAACTCAAACAGATTTATGTACAACATAAATCTGTTCGAGACTTGCAAGTGCTTGTGTGCTAACAGTATGCGATGCGAGAATGCTAAGTGCTGAATTATGCGTGCGTGCTGAAATCTGCTTATGCGTGAGATGCTAAAGTAAATGTTGAACTGAATGAATAAAGAACACGATACACAACATATTTGTTTCTGGAAGTTCGGACCTCAATGTCCTACATCTCCCCTTCTTCCACCTCAGAAGGATCCACTAGAAGATTTGATCTTACAAGTTCGTGTACAGACCCAATCCCACAACCAGCAGCTGTGAGAACTCCTAGACTCCACAAATGCACACCAGCCTCAACTGTATGACTGACTACATACACATGAGTTTTGCGTCATCGTGGTTGGACGGAACCTGTTGTGAAACGATTTCGAGATACATTCACAAATAGATGTGAATGAATCTCGGTGTGTGAGATTTGATACAATGAAGCTCTCAAACTCTCTTTTTTTCTCACACACTAGGGAAAAGCTCTAACAAGCTAATCTAGACTCAACAATCGACTCTCGTGAAAGCTCCTCTCCAATTGCGGTCGATTGCTTCGTCGTTCTTTTCATTTTCCCTCTGTTGGTACACTGTGTAATCAATATATTTCTGCAACAGTGCTGTAGTCGCACCAACGTCGTCTCGCTCGTCTGCCTCCTTCAATGGCGCTGCCTTCGCATATATAGCCTCTGTTTGAATTAATCCCGTTGGACACAAAATTCTTCCCGTTCAAAAGTGTTCTGTAAAGTATCGACAGGGAATAGTACTTGTGTCCTTTTATTTTGCAGGCTTCTTGTCGTTTTCGTCATTTGAATTGAGCTCAGCAGTTGACATCCAGCTTTGATAAATCGTCAACTGCTTCGCTGCTGATGAAGCTCTACTACTGCTTTGCGCTTCTTCTGAATTCTTTCGTTGCGTCTGGATCTTTGCGCCTGATTGCGTCGCTTTGATACTTCCGCTTTTCTTGCGTCTGGGAATCCAAGTTGACTGGATATGCAATAGCACTGAAGCTCGCGACTGGATCCACTGTAGCTTGCGACTGGATATATAGCAACAGCTGATTCATTGTAGCTCACGACTGGATGCTGCTGTTGCTTGCGTCTGGTTGTCCAGATGGTATTAAACATATGCTTCCAGCTGGTATCTTGCGATTGCTGGATCTCAACGCAAAGAGCATCTACTGAATCTTTAGCGCAAGAGCAAAACGCTGTCGTATCAACTTATGTAAACGACATCGTTTTGCTATCTCTATCTCCAAATAGCATCTGCTTGTGAACAGTAGCTTGTGACTGGATTGCCTCCTCTACGACGTCGCTTCTCTCTTGCGTCTGGATGTACAAGCTACCTGCTGGTTCTTGCGATTGCTGGACTCAAACCATCTGTTGATTATGATGATGTCAGCGATGACGTCATCAACGCTAAACCATCTGCTGATTCTCTAGCACGAAGTCGCTTCTTTTCTCATCTGCTGATAGCCAACTGCTGATTGTGATGACATCAAGGCTGATGTCATCGCAGCTGATCCATATCTTGCGCATCTTCTCAACTGCTGATTGACATTAGCTTCCTACTGATCTTTCTCGTTCCAGCACCATCTTGCGACTCTTCTTAGCTTCTTGAATAGCTACTGTCAATAGATTCATCAACAGTACTTATAATCGCGACTGCTAACAGATTCGTCAACAGTACTTTGCGACTGGAATCTTCTTCTTCGATCTATTTCTCCAGCAGACTTCTCAATACATGTACCAGCTGGTTCATCTTTACTCTTTAGCGCTTGCAGCTGGTTGTCATCGTTCCAGCTGGTTCACTATGCTCCAGCTGATTGCGAACAACTGATTCAACTTTGAACGTCTCCATTGCTAATCCAGCTTCCGTCTAAATGTAAGCACCAAACCAACTGCTGAACTTTATATTGTGAACCATCGGCTGGACAAATTCTTCGACTGTTCATCATCTTCTTCGATCCTGGAATCTGTACACTCAAGTGGAATTGTTAGAAACACAATAACAGGTTTTGTGTAATTCAAAACTTAATTAGGATCTGTCAAAACAGATCCATCAGGAAGAGATATCTGAAGAATTCGAACAAAGATTAACAAAGGTATAATTTAACAGTGAGAGTCAGGGATTAGCGTACTCGAGAATGAGATTTCTTGAGTTATCCCGACAAAAGCACATACTCTTTGATTACTGTTCTTGATTTAGAACTTGAGTTGTATGTGTCGATCCATCACAGGTAGTGGATCTTTTATGATTGCATGATATTGCATAACACGAAGAGAATATGAATTGATTCTAATGCCCAGGACTGAGATGACCTGATTTTCAAAGTTGGAGTTAACTTCGATAGATGGATATCCATGTCAAGATCGGATATGAATCTTGATGGCATTGATGTGAAATGGAATCAGTTCTGAGACGAAGAATTGAGATAGATTCATTGCATTGCATTTTAGAATTGATACATGTTGATATACATTAATTTATTCTATTGCTTATACCTGTTGACTATACTGAGATTGTTTCTCACCGGAGTTTATCCGGCTGTTGTCTTGTTTTGTATGTGTGCATGACAACAGGTAGAAGAGAGCTAAATTGATTGCGCAAGGGTAGTGAGAGCTGGCTACCTAGATGAAGGGCAACAAATAAGAAGAACTTCTAGAGATCTGCTGCTAGCATAGTCTTGAAATAGTTAGCGTTAGTGTTTGATGAAATCTGGTTTTGTGACTACTGGTCAGATCTTGTATTGATAAATATAACATGCAATAACCGTTGTAATGTTTTGTTCTGTTTATAAATAAACAGTTTGTGGAACACAAACATAGTTCTGTTCTGTTACCAATGACCAGCTTTTGGGGACCCAATTTTAAAAAAACAAAATTTTTCCAGATTTCACTACTTAAACTTGTTGGTTTAATTAAACGCTAATTAAAAGCCCATAAGATGATATTAGAAGAATAATTGTGAGCAGAGAGTCTCACACTAGGAGTTCTCGCAGCCGAGGGCTGTTGGATCGGGTCTACAGAGTGATGTAAGATCAAATATTCTAGTGGATACTTCCAGCAATGGAAGAAGGGGAGATGTAGGAGATTGAACTCCGAACTACCATAAACAAAAACAAAACAACTTCCTTGTAGTCTTTGGACAGAGACGTTAAACAAGTCTATGTTGTCTTTCGAACTGAGACGTGGAAGAAGTGTGTGTATCCTTTCTCACTGAGGCGTAAAAAAGTGATGTTAGACAAATATCTTGCGGGCTGATGTAATAGGTGGCTAGGAGTTCTTGCAGTGGCTAGGAGTTCTTGCAGCTTGATGGCTGTCGGATCGGGTTGCAGCGGGTCCACTGTAATCAAAGTCTTCTAGCCGATCCTTCCTGTTGCGAAATAAGAGGAGACGTAGGAGATTCAGCTCCGTACTTACATAAAAAAATTCCAGCGTATTTCTTTACATCTTTTTGTATTTACATTCACGCATTGCATAGTTGTTAACTACGATTAAAACTTTTAATAAGCTTTCGATTATAAGAGTTCAGTTCAAGTTGTTTCCGCATGATTTTATTTCATTACTCAATCTGTATCTTGGTGCACTTAAAGTTCAAGAACACTGAGCTATTGCTGCTCAATTTTTAAACTAACCAGATCGATAGTGAGTAGGACCAGCTTGCAGAGCTGCTGGTCAACCTCATGCGATCCGGTTTCTGGTTGCGTGCTGGTTTTATTTTACAAAAAATCTTTAAAATGCACGTAATTTTAGGGTTCGGTGTCTTAGTGTCAGGCTCCGTGCTAATTAACAAGGATTAGTTGCACAATTAAGCACATAAACGCGGAAGCATAAAATAGGGCTAAAAATTTTCTAAATAAAGTTGGGCCTGAACCAAATCATATCTTCACAATAGTCATAATCAAAATACGAGTTAAATCAAAACTCATACAACAACAGGTAATCACAAATCAAATCAACAACGATCCCCCAGAATACATATAACCTCAGGGCATCCCCTGGACCAATACATAATAAAGTGATAATAATAACTGGGATTCAAGGAAATAGGGATCGACCAGCCGGGGTTCCAGTCTGTCCAACTTGGTTACCTGAAGATCCTGCAAATGGGCAACACAGATCCAAACAACAGAAAAGCAGGAAAAAGAATACGAGGTCAAGCCTCAGTACAAATGAGTACTAATATAATAGCAAATCATGACCATGCAGTATTCTAAGTCATGAATTCATGCGGCTGTCAAAGAACATCGATCATCAAGGCCTGCTAATCAGCTGACAGTAATCTCAATCTCAATCGAGCCTCTATACCCGCACAGTGTATCAACCGGATAAATCATCGGTCCATGATCTTCAGGCTCGTCAGCCATCACAGCTCGATGGTTTTCAGACACAACTAATCAGTTGGTCACCACTCCGATGATAGCGTTGTACCTTCAGGCATGCACTGTTGGCACAGTGGCGGAACCGGATCCCATTTCCCGGGGCGCAGCGGAAGTTTCAAAATTTTGCATCGGGAATCATTCAATACATAATAATAACAACAAGCAAACATCCATAGGGTGTTTGAATTGTTACCTTGCTGGCGTCTAGGCGCCTGGCTCCGACCGGATTCACAGGGAATCTGGCACTTCAAGGTAAGCGGCGGTAGATCTCCTTAATCCGGTCCACGACTGGATACACGAGTCCTTCGTCAGTCTACACTAGAAGAGCTGATGAATTTGGCACGAACGGAATCTCCTCGTCGACGTGATCGAAACAAGTCCGACCACGTGAACATCGGCGATGGGCGGCAGTGCGGCGGACGACGGCGGCGCAAGAGGTGGCCGGCGGCCGAGAGGTATTTTGGAGAGGGGGGCGGCGGATTTTGGAGCTATGGTTTGTGTTGTTATGTAGTATAGGTGTGATGGGCTTGAACCGGCCCATTGGACCTGGGGCGGGCCCAGTCCAACATATGAACATTCGGTTCATCCCTATCACCGTGGCTTCATCATAACTTCGATCGACGATCTGATCGTACCGATCTACACAGTTTCCAAAACTGAGTATTATGATGTGAAAATAATTTTTCAGACCACCTAGTCCAAAATTGCAGTTTAGCCCCTCAACTATGGGAAATCGCAATTTCACCCCTGTTGACTTTCAGGAAGTCGCATTCCCTAAATTCCTCCTCCTATGCTCAAATCATTGAGCTCAGTTTCTGTGCGGGAATTGTGAATCCAATACTTGTGTGACCCTCAATGGTTCAGGGATACAGCTAGCCGTGGGCCCACAACCATTGCGACTCCGAAATCACAATTTCGGACTTGCCCATCGGATCATGGTAAAGCTCCTAGCAACATCGCCCCATGATCCCCTAGGTATCACTGATAGTGCCTGCAAGAACCAGTTGGTCGTGGTTAGCGTATAGTACGGTCCTTTCAACACATATATCATGATCAGAACAACGACAATTGGTAAATCGAGAGTCGCTAGAGACCCAATAGCTATGCATACATCTTGGAGATCAAATAGTGACATCATGAGTGTTACTAGGCTAACCCATTTACCTAAAACACATCCAGTACTCTGGCCAGCGATTTATCACACTATTATCTCCTCAGATAGCATAGGATATCCACGCATAAAAGCGAGCGGTGAATCCTCGACAACGAAGCATCGACTCCTACATGCATCGGGACCTCACCCAATCCCGCCACCTAATGACCCCAAATGAGTCTATAAGCGGGTCAAAGTGAGGTGTCTATCATGTAGAGTCTCAATGACATTTCGAGTCGTGAGGACTAATCAGTACACCAAGACCTAGGACTTATCCACTCGACAAATGGTAACCATTTGGAAAGTCCGAACGAGGGTAGTTCGATAAATCACCAGGTCACTATCCATCTGCATGCTCAGAAAATCACAATATTCCCTACCAATGAAACATGGTACTTCACATCGCAGATGCTAGTCTCAAGCTCGGGCGGCCTTATCCTCATTTTGACTGCCCAATCGACAAGGAACGAGTTCAGAATACACAGTGACTATTAGATGTGTTTCATGATAGCCATCATATCCACTATCACATCTAACATACACTATGGTGCATTCTAGGTCTTTATCCAACACAATTGGTAACATTATAACATAATGAAAATAAAGAATGCCATGAAAGAAATGCGTATTTCATAAATAAAGATCGTTATACACAAGAGTCAATAAAGCCCACACACCACAAGTTGGCTAGTTGGGCATCTACTCTAAAAATATCCCACTTGCCCTATAGCCAACTACTCATCAGACGCAGTCCCATTGTTTCGCGATGTTTTTCAAACAACGGTCCTGGCAAGGGCTTCGTAAGTGGATCAGCAATGCTGTCTGCAGAGGCGACTCTCTCGACTGCTATGTCACCTCTAGCCACAATATCCCGGATTATGTGGTATTTCCTCAGTATATGTTTGGATCTTTGGTGAGACCTAGGCTCCTTTGCTTGCGCAACGGCACCCGTGTTGTCGCAGTACACCGGGACTGGACCAACTCCATCAGGGATTACGCCCAACTCTTGGACGAAATTCCTTATCCAAACCGCCTCTTTAGCAGCAGCTGATGTTGCGATGTACTCAGCTCAGTGGTTGAATCCGCGATGGTGTCTTGCTTGGAACTCTTCCAAGAGACAGCACCATCATTGAGCATGAACACAAATCCAGAGGTAGACTTCGAATCATCCACGTCACATTGGAAGCTAGAATCAATGTAGCCTTCCAATTTCAGTTCACCACCCCCATAGACCATGAACATATCTTAGTCCTTCGTAAGTACTTAAGAATATCTTTCACAGCCTTCCAATGCATTTGGCCGCGGTTGGCCTGGTAGCGGCTTGTGACACTCAGAGCATATGCGACATCCGGTCTAGTTGAGATCATGCCATACATAATACTACCTATTGCCGAGGCATATGGCACACATGCCATAATCTCTATCTCCTCATCAGTCTTTGGACACATAGATTTAGATAGAGTGACCCCGTGGCACATAGGCAGGTTTCCTCTCTTAGACTCTTCCATAGAGAACCGCTTAAGTATGGTATCGATGTAGGTAGCTTGGGTGAGTCCGAGCATCCTTTTCGATCTATCCCGATAGATCTGTATTCCAAGAATATAGGATGCTTCACCCATGTCCTTCATCGAGAATCTACTAGACAACCACACTTTAGTTGATTGCAACATTCCTACATCATTCCCAATTAGTAGAATGTCATCAACATAAAGTACAAAGAATGTCACAACGCTTTTAACTACCTTCTTATATACACCTGGCTCCTCGGGATTCTTGATGAAACCAAATTCCTTAATTGTTTCATCGACTCTCAGGTTCCAACTCCTCGATGCTTGTTTGAGACCGTAGGTTGATCTCTGAAGTTTGCATACCTTATGCACACTTCCTACAGATGTGAAACCCTCAGGCTGCGTCATATAGATCTCTTCCTTAATGTTTCCATTGAGGAACGCATTTTTCACATACATTTGCCATATCTCATAGTCGTACAATGCGGCTATGGCCAGTAAGATTCTAATTGACTTGAACATTGCGACTGGCGAGAAGGTTTCATCATAGTCAACACCTTGCCTTTGAGTGTAACCTTTCGTGACCAGTCGTGCCTTGTAGGTCATTACCTTACCATCAGGCCCAAGTTTCCTCTTGTACACCCATTTGCACCCAATAGGAACGATTCCTTCGGGAGGGTCAACGAGAGTCCAAACTTGGTTAGCATGCATTGAGTCATACTCAGACTGCATTGCTTCAAGCCATAAGTTAGAATCATCATCAGAAATTGCCTCCTTGAAAGTTCTTGGATCGCATCCAATAACTTGATCATTTTGATCATATTCAAGGAGAAACCATATCTTTCAGGAGCCCTAGGAATACTTTCAGATCTCCTAGGTGCGACCATTTCTGGTACCGGCTCTTGAGGTGCAGGAGGTTCACTTGGTACTTCATATGGTACTCGAACCTCTTCGAGTTCTACTATCTTGACTTTTCTATCAAGTAGAAACTCCCTTTCCATAAAGGTGGCATTTCTAGAAACAAACACTTTTGTTTCCTTGGGATAGTAGAAGTAGTATCCAATGGAATTCTTTGGATACCCAATGAAGTAGCATATTATGGATCTAGTATCCAGCTTATCTCCCACTGTCTGCTTCACGTAAGCAGGACATCCCCAAATCCTCATGTATGAGTATTTGGGCGGCTTGCCCATCCATATCTCATATGGAGTCTTATCCACTGCCTTGGTGTGGACATTGTTCAACAACATTACCGCCGTTTCGAGCGCATAGCCCCAAAACGCGGTAGGAAGCTCAGTGAAGCACATCATAGATTGAACCATATCCATCAAGGTTCGATTACGATGCTCCGCTACACCATTGAGCTGTGGTGTGGCCGGAGGGGTCCACTGTGAGAGAATCCCATTCTCTTTGAGATAGTCTTGAAATTCAGCACTCAAGTATTCACTACCTCGATCGGATCGGAGTGCTTTAATACTTTTACCTAACTGATTTTCTACTTCAGCCTTGAATTATTTGAACCTTTCAAAGGATTCAGACTTGTGCTTCATTAAGTACAAGTACCCATACCTAGAGTGATCATCGGTAAAGGGGATGAAGTATGTGTGACCGTACTTAGTACCAATGCTAAGTGGGCCACACACATCAGTATGGATCAAATCCAATAGGCCTTGAGCACGTTCAGGCTTGCCCTTGAAGGGTTGTTTAGTCATCTGCGCACTTAAGTAGAATTGTTAGAATAACAACAATAGGTTTTGTGTAATTCAAAACTTAATTAGGATCTGTCAAAACAGATCCAACAATCTCTCCCTTTTTGATTTACACAAAACCTCAAATCAACAATGCATGTTCTAACAATTCTCTCCCTTTTTGTGGGAATCAAAAAGAGATTGAACTGCTGGACTTACCGATTTAAAAACAAAAGCTCTCCCTACACTGTTTCAAAAAAACAACGAAACAGCAGGAGTTTTAACTTTGAAAAACGAAAACAGCTTTGGGAAGCACCATATGCAACACTATATGATTTTCAAAAACCGAAGCTGATGCATATCTCAAAATTATAAATGACAGTGACGCCACTCTCCCTGCCTTTTATAACATGAGCACAAATCAATTTTAAACTTCAAAACTTTGCATCAGCTAGAATCCGCAAAACAGAACAATTTAAAAACTCAAATCAGAGCATACAAATATTTCAAATAACATGTGCTACTGAGTCACTTAAATCTATGAAGAACCAGTACAGAGAACAGCTCAGATTTTTCATTCTTCTATCTTGCCCCATGTGCTTGTCACTGAGCCTCGCTCCAAGTGATCTTACAGCACAGCAAAAATAGAAGCTTGGCATCTGCCCGAGACTCGCGCATCCCGACAGTTCATCAAGCGAAAAACCGGTTCTATATTAAAACACATCTGGTCTTCACAAAATAAGTTTCTCAAAATATTTAAAACATTAAAATCATAGCACATGTGGTTTAAAATCAGTGCTCGTTCAAGAACAAAACCTGCTCTGATACCAATTGAAAGGACCGAGCAGCGCTTCTTTGGAAGGTTAATTAAAAGTTTTGCGCTGCTAGTAAACTCTTTGAGCTGCAATAGCTCGTTGTTCTTGAACATCTAAAATAAACAGAGCACCGGAGACAGATCTGGTATGATTTAAAAATCATGCGGAAAATACCAGAACTGAATCCTAATATTTTAAAACAACTCAAACAGATTTATGTACAACATAAATCTTGAGCTGCAATAGCTCGTTGTTCTTGAACATTTACAATAACCAGAGCACCGGAAACAGATCTGGTATGATTTAAAAATCATGCGGAAAATACCAGAACTGAATCCTAATATTTTAAACAACTCAAACAGATTTA
>KV010059.1:55123-69751 GCA_001598015.1 Dorcoceras hygrometricum
TCTTGAATAGTGACTGTTGATAGATTCATCAACAGTACTTATAAATGCGATCTTCTTCTTCTTGAATAGTGACTGTTGATAGATTCATCAACAGTACTTATAATTGCGATCTTCTTCTTCTTGAATAGTGACTGTTGATAGATTCATCAACAGTACTTATAATTGCGATCTTCTTCTTCTTGAATAGTGACTGTTGATAGATTCATCAACAGTACTTATAAATGCGATCTTCTTCTTCTTGAATAGTGACTGTTGATAGATTCATCAACAGTACTTATATCTTTGCGACTGCTAACAGACTCGTCAGCAGTACTTATAATTGCTTCCTCTCTTGCGCCTCCAGCTGATCTTCATCATCTCGAACTAACTCTTCAGCGCGCCTCTGAACTTCTTCGTTCCAGCTCCATCTACGCTTCTTCTTCTTCTTCTTCTTGAATTGCGACTGTTGATAGATTCATCAACAGTACTTATATCTTTGCGACTGCTAACAGATTCGTCAACAGTACTTATAATTGCTTCCTCTCTTGCGCTTCCAGCTGATCTTCATCATCTCGAACTAACTCTTCAGCGCGCCTCTCTATTCATATACCAGCTGATTCACTTGCTCTTTAGCGCTTGCAGCTGATCTTCATCATCTGCTAGATTATTATGCTCCAGCTGGTTTCTCTGTGGCCTACGCCTGATTACAAACAGGTGAATCAACTTTGGACGTCTCCATTGCTAATCCAGCTGCCGATCCATGAACGCACCAAACCAACTGCTGAACATTCATTGTGAACCATCTGCTGGACATATTCTTCGACCTGAAATCTGCGCACTTAAGTAGAATTGTTAGAATAACAACAATAGGTTTTGTGTAATTCAAAACTTAATTAGGATCTGTCAAAACAGATCCAACAGGAACTGCTTTTAATTTTAAGATGTATAAATCGTTTTCGCGTTCCCCAATTTCAATCAAACATTCATTCTTGTATATCTTGCAAATCGAATTAGCAAAATTACAAGAATATCCATCACTATCAAGCATAGAAACAGAAATAATGTTCTTTATTAATTCAGGAACAAATAAAACGTCTTTCAATAACAACTTAAAATTCGATGACAGAAATAAATAAACATCTCCTATCGCTACAGCAGCAACTCTTGCTCCGTTTCCAAGCCTCAAGTGGGTCTCACCCTCTCTAAGACGTCGGCTTCTTGTCATCACCTGCAAATTATTGCAGATATGAGATCCACATCCGGTATCAAGTACCCAAGAAGTCGAATTAAGAGACATATTTATTTAAATATAGAACATACCTTTCGCAGTTCGCAACTGCTCGAGGTACTCCTTGCAATTCCTCCTCCAGTGCCCAGGCTTGTGGCAGTGGTGGAAAACATTCTCAGACTTGTTTGGCTTGGAATCCTTTGCCTTGGCTTCTTAGTGGGATTTTCCTCCTTCGCAGGGGCAGAACGCTTCTTGCCCTTGCGTTTGGGCCCCTTCTTCGCAGAGGAAGAAGAGCCCATAAGGAGGACGGGCTTGTCCTTATTTATGGTCCCCTCGAACACGACGAGCATGTTCACCACCTCTTCAAGGGTGGCTTCCAGCTTTTTCATGTTAAAGTTGACCATAAAGGGGTCGAATGCAGCAGGGAGTGAGAGGAGAAGCAAATCCACAGACAAGTCATGTGGAAGTGTGATATCAAGGCCCACAACTTTTCAATAAGCCCAATCACACGAACCCCATGCTCGCGGACCGAAGTCCCATCGCGCCTGCGGCTCGTCATGAGCTCCTTGACAGTGGTGAACCTCTCAGTTCGAGAGTTCTCCCCATACAACTCTTTAAGATGAAGGTGTATGTCAGCAGCATACACGGTCTTCTCAAAGCGCCGCTGCATTTTGTTTGACATCGATGCCATCATATATCATCGAGTCTTAAGCCCGTCATCCCACCATTTGTTAAGCTTTGTCAGCTCCTCAGGGCTGATATCGGCAGGGGCTTCCTTCGGAGGGCTCTTGTCTAACGTGTAGAGGAGCTTCTCCGAAGCCAATACAATATTGAGGTTTCGAAGCCAATATTGGTAGTTCAGACCAGTGAAGTTGTTGCTATCCAGTATAGCAGCGAATGAGTTTTTGATCGAAGACATTTTATAAGCAGTTTATACTGAAAAGAAAAACAGACATGCATTACTAACTATATATGAAAAACGCTAAGACATAAAACAAGGTCATTTAGTTTTATGAATTACCCTCCCACTAATTTAATGATTTCACCACCCTCTAATGAAATCGAGAAAGCAAGTTTCCTTAGTGGGTACACAGAGTCCAATCAAGCGATCATGGTCCCGAATAATATCAGCCAACCATGACCCCCAAAAGGTAGAGTCCAATTGCAATCGGTGCAACCTCCATGTATTTACCTCACGTCCAGTAAGGGCCCAATAATATGACACCGATTACTATCACGTGTCAAGATGACCCATCAATGTCGAGTTGTGAAGGACGGTCCCCTTAACGTCCCCAATAATATGAGACAACGTTAAAGGGAGTTCCAACCAACTCACAGCGAGTGTCAATGACGTGTACAGCTTTCCGGCATACATGACCCCCTCAATAATATGAGCCGGGCCATGTATACGGGTAGCATCGACGTACACTCATTGTTGATGGAAGGTAGGGAAATTTAAACAAATTTAAATTCCCTTAGTTTATCGAATAAACTTTGAATCTTGATATCAGTTTTAAATCATATTTAAAACGAGGGATTTTAATTTTGAAAATTCGGTCTCAATTAATTTTAAATCATAATTTAAAATGCGGATTCAACAAATATATATCGCATATATATAAAAATTTGGGATGATCGATCGCGAGAGCTATGCGGTCCGTGGTTGCCAATCACGGACCTGGGTCCAGTCCTAGGTGAAATGCAGCATGCAATGCAATCCTATTACATTAGCTTCCGGTTTTACAAATCTTCGGTCTTCAATATCTTTGATCATAATCTCCACCATCTTCAAATGTCCTCCCACTAAATCTAATATTTACATTTAAATATCCATGACACTTTGTGATACAATTGCAAAGGGGTGGGAACGGGCCATAAACCAGACCCACTTTATAAATGATATTGTTGGTCCGAAAATAGGATCAAAAAGATCAGCAGCCGTGCTTTTTCAAGAGTTAAAAGATTTTGCGCGTTGCTACTTAAAACTGGAGGTGCAATACCTCTTGTTATTGAACATCTAAAAAATCACAAGAGCACCGAAGACAGATCTGCTATGATTTAAAAATCTTGCGGAAAATACCAGAACTGAATCCTAATATTTTAAAACAACTCAAACAGATTTATGTTCCACATAAATCTGTTCGACTGTATGTGCAAGTGCTGAACTTTGTATGTGTGCTGAATAAATATGAATGTGTATGCGGAAATGAATAACAGAATACAATACTCAGCATATTTGTTTCTGGAAGTTCGGACCTCAATGTCCTACGTCTCCCCTTCTTCAACCTTGCAAGGCTCCACTAGAAGATTTTGATGATTACAGGCCATCTGCAAACACCCATCCACACAAGCAGCACTTGTATGGACTCCTAGCAACAACTAATGCACACCAGCCGCAACTGTGTGACTAACTACATACACACAATTTAACGTCATCGTGCTTGGACGGGACCTATTTGTGAAAGGGTTTGATTCACTCGCTAAACAATTTAGCTCAACTCACGAAATGTGCGAGTGAATCTGTGTGTGAGAATTACAGTGTACGCACAACTCTCATAAGAAAATTAATCTCACACATTGGGAAGTGCTCCTAAATGAGCTGATAAGAACTCAGAAGTCGACATCGTTGTAAGATCTTCTCAGAATGGTGGTCGACTGCTTCTTTCTACTATATCTTCCCTCTGTTATTTTGTCTCTTCGCTCAATCAACAATCGTCGTGCACCTTCTTCCTTCAAATCTTAAATAGCCTCTTCAAGAGATATAGCCGTTAGATAAATTCCAATTCTTTTCTGCGCTTGTCAAGGCCAATTTGCCTTCTTTCCAAATGCGTTCAATGCACCTCTGTATATTGTACTATTTCCCAGAATAGTACAAATCTTGTTCCCTTGATTTAAGGCATATTGCACGACTCAATTTTAGCCATTGATTCTCTCCATCTTGAGCGCTGAATGCTTGCAACGGCTGATATCCTGAAATCCCTTTTGATAACCAGCTCTTCCTTCATCGTTTGCAATACTGCGACTGGAACACATTTGAATGAATGCACCTGCTGGTTTTAACATGTGTGTTATTCCATCGACTGATTCCTTTTCAAGCACAACGACTGATCTTTAGCGTTAAGTCAAAACGTTGTCGTGTCAACTTATTCAAGCGACACCGTTTTGTTATCGTAGAAATGCACCTGCTGGTTACCCTTAAATAATGCACCAGCTGGAATCTTGCAACAGCTGATTCAAGATAACTGTAGTTATCTGTTGGTTATTACCAACGCACAAACCATCTGTTGAATCTTTAGCGCGAAGGCAAAACGCTATCGTATCCATTAATCCAAACGACATCGTTTTGCTATCGCTATCTTCACTGTTACGTTTGCTGTTGTCAGCTTCTTATATATTCTTCAACTCTTTGCTGTCGACAGCTTTTGCTCTATTCCTCGATACACAAACTGTTGACAGCTTCTTCTCACTGCTGATAATAGCTTGAGCTCAAATGCTGATTGTGATGTCACTGCTGATGTCATGGTTGCTGATACCAGCTCTTGTGCTTCTTCTCACTGCTGATTGTTGCTTTTGCTCTACTGCTGATTGTGATGACGTCATCATTGCTGCTCATAGCTTCCTCCAGAATGTATGCTGACGTCATCACTGCTGTTCTCGATTTCTTTCAATCAGCAATGCTAACGTCAACGTTGCTGCTCGTAGATTTCTCCAGTATATGTGCTGACGTCATCATTACTGATACCAGCTCTTGTTAGCGCTCCAGCTGGTTGTTTTATTCTTCGATCTTTCTCCAGCAGACTTCATAGTTTCTGTTCCAGCTGATTTCTTTTGATATTCCAGTTGGTTCATCTTTTCCTTGCATACCAGCTGGTCCAGGCTCTTCTTTAGCGCTTGCAGCTGGTTCTTTTCGTTCCAACTGGTTCACTATGCTCCAGCTGGTTCAACTTGGCCTCCGCCTGATTACGAACAACTGACTCAACTTTGGACGTCTCCATTGCTAATCCAGCTGCCGTTTACAATGATTAACTAAACCAGCTGCTGAACTTTATCTTGTAAACCATCGACATGACAAATTCAGCTTCGCGATATCTTCCTTCTTCGTTCCTAAAATCTGTACACTAAGTAGAATTGTTAGAAAAACAATAACAAGTTTTTTGTAATTCAAAATTCAATCAGGATCTGTTGACACAGATCCATCAATCTCTCCCTTTTTGATTTACACAAAACTTTAAATAACAAGTGCATGTTCTAACAAATTCTCTCCCTTTTTTTGGGAATCAAAAAGAGATCAAAATCTAGTCTTCCCGATATTTAAAACAAAAACTCTCCCTACACTATCAAAACAAAAACAACGTGACAGCAGGAGTTTTAAATTTGAAAAACAAGAACAGCTTTGGGAAGCACCGTATGCAAGAGCTATATGATTTTAAAACTGAAACTGATGCATAGCTCAAATTAACAAAGACAGCGACGCCACTCTCCCTGTCTTTTATAACATAAGCTTAAAGCATTTTAAAAACAAAGATTTTAAGCATCATCTGGAATCCGCAAAACAGAACATTTTGAAAAACTATCAGAGCACTTTAAACAATGTTTAAAATAACATATGCTACTGAGTTACTTATATATGAAGAACCAGTAAACAGATAAAAGCTCAGATTTTCATTCTCCTATCTCGCCCCATGTGCTTGTCACCGAGCCTCGCTCCAGGTGATCTTACAGCACAACAAAAATAGAATCTTGGCATCCGCACGGAACTCGCGCATCCCATGATAGTTCATCAAGTGAAATTCGGTTCTATATTAAAACAAATTAACTGGCCTTCATACGATAAGCTTCTCTAAACAGTTAAAAACATTTAAAACATAGCACATGAGTTTTAAAATAAATGCTCGTTCAAGAACAACCTGCTCTGATACCAATTGTTGGTCCGAAAATAGGATCAAAAAGATCAGCAGCCGCGCTTTTTCAAGAGTTAAAAGATTTTGCGCGCTGCTACTTAAAATTGGAGGTGCAATACCTCTTGTTCTTGAACATCTAAAAAATGACAAGAGCACCGGAGACAGATCTGGTATGATTTAAAAGTCATGCGGAAAATACCAGAACTGAATCCTAATATTTTAAAACAACTCAAACAGATTTATGTTCCACATAAATCTGTTCGACTGTATGTGCAAGTGCTGAAATGTGTATGCGTGCTGAATAAATATGAATGTGTATGCGAAATGAATAACAGAATACAATACTCAGAATATTTGTTTCTGGAAGTTCGGACCTCAATGTCCTACGTCTCCCATTCTTCCACCTCGGAAGGCTCCACTAGAAGATTTTGATGATTACAGGCCATCTGCAAACACCCATCCACACAAGCAGCACTTGTATGGACTCCTAGCAACAACTAATGCACACCAGCCGCAACTGTGTGACTAACTACATACACAGAGTTCAACGTCATCGTGCTTGGACGGGACCTGTTTTTGATTCACTCGCTAAACAATTTAGCTCAACTCACGAAATGTGCGAGTGAATCTGTGTGTGAGAATTACAGTGTACGCACAACTCTCATAAGAAAATTAATCTCACACACTGGGAAGTGCTCCTAAATGAGCTGATAAGAACTCAACAGTCTACGTCGTTGTAAGCTCTTCTCAGATTGGTGGTCGACTGCTTCGTTCTACTGTATCTTCCCTCTGTTATTTTGTCTCTTCCCTCAATCAACAATCATCGTGCACCTTCTTCCTTCAAATCTTACATAGCCTCTTCAAGAGATATAGCCGTTAGATAAATTCCAATTCTTTTCTGCGCTTGTCAAGGCCAATTTGTCTTCTTTCCAAATGCGTGCAATGCTCCTCTGTATATTGAACTATTTCCCAGAATAGTACAAATCTTGTTCCCTTGATTTAAGGCATATTGCACGACTCAATTTTAGCCATTGATTCTCTCCATCTTGAGCGCTGAATGCTTGCAACGGCTGATATCCTAAAATCCCTTTTGATAACCAGCTCTTCCTTCGTCGTTTGCAATACTGAGACTGGAACACATTTGAATGAATGCACCTGCTGGTTTTAACATGTGTGTTATTACATCGACTGATTCCTTTTCAAGCACAACGACTGTTCTTTAGCGTTAAGTCAAAACGTTGTCGTGTAAACTTATTCAAGCGACACCGTTTTGTTATCGTTGAAATGCACCTGCTGGTTACCAACAGCTGATTCAAGATAACTGTAGCTATCTGCTGGTTATTACCAACGCACAAACCATCTGCTGAATCTTTAGCGCGAAGGCAAAACGCTGTCGTATCCATTAATCCAAACGACATCGTTTTGCTATCGCTATCTTCACTGTTACGTTTGCTGTTGTCAGCTTCTTATATATTCTTCAACTCCTTGCTGTCGACAGCTTTTGCTCTATTCCTCGATACACAAACTGTTGACAGCTTCTTCTCACTGCTGATAATAGCTTGAGCTCAAATGCTGATTGTGATGTCACTGCTGATGTCATGGTTGCTGATACCAGCTCTTGCGCTTCTTCTCACTGCTGATTGTTGCTTTTTCTCTACTGCTGATTGTGATGACGTCATCATTGCTGCTCATAGCTTCCTCCAGAATGTATGCTGACGTCATCACTGCTGTTTCTCGATTTCTTTCAATCAGCAATGCTGACGTCAACGTTGCTGCTCGTAGCTTTCTCCAGTATATGTGCTGACGTCATCATTACTGATACCAGCTCTTGTTAGCGCTCCAGCTGGTTGTTTTCTTCTTCGATATTTCTCCAGCATACTTCATAGTTTCTGTTCCAGCTGATTTCTTTTGATATTCCAGTTGGTTCATCTTTTCCTTGCATACCAGCTGGTCCAGGCTCTTCTTTAGCGCTTGCAGCTGGTTCTTTTCGTTCCAATTGGTTCACTATGCTCCAGCTGGTTCAACTTGGCCTCCGCCTGATTACGAACAACTGACTCAACTTTGGACGTCTCCATTGCTAATCCAGTTGCCGTTTACAATGATTAACTAAACCAGCTACTGAAGTTTATCTTGTAAACCATCGACTGGACAAATTCAGTTTCGCGATATCTTCCTTCTTCGTTCCTAAAATCTGTACACTAAGTAGAATTGTTAGAAACACAATAACAAGTTTTGTGTAATTCAAAATTCAATCAGGATCTGTTGACACAGATCCATCAGATATCAACAATATTTACAACAAAAATCGCAAAACCTAGCATACACCTAACACATTGGGCACGACACTCGATCATCCCAAACATGCAATTAATTCATATAATTGACATAAATTAAATAATCAAATCAAATTTGATAATTTCCAACAAAATCATATTCTAATTATAAAATCATATTTTATAAATAAAATCATTTTTTTTAATTTTAATTGCATCATTATGGGCTTAAAACAATTTTAGGCCCAAAATCTCAAAAATTCCAAAAGCAATTTTTGGTCCGACCAAAATGGCCCAATATCAAATATTGGCCCGAAAACTTCATGGGCTGCCCGGGACAGGCCCGAAACATAACCTATAATACAAAACAGCCGTCACAGCGCCACGAGGAATCGCCGGCCGGAGGCCGCACGGCGGCGGCCACCGCCATCACACAGCGTGCGGCACATGGCCGCACGCTGGCCGCGCCATGCGCGGCAGAACGGCACGCCATCGTGCGCGACAATCGCGCACGGTGATCGGCCAGCGTGCAACGATGTGCGCTGGCCTGCACTCGACGATGCGTGCGCTGTCGCGCGCGCGATGGTGCTGCCATGCGTGGCGGATCGCGTGCCACCGTACGCGACACTAGCACACGGTGGCCGGCCAGCGCGCGATTATGCGCGCGCTGCTGCGCGAGCGATGGCGCCGGCAGCCGTTTCAAAATTTTTTTTTTTATTATGATAATTTCGAAACCAGATGCACAATAATGTATTGAATGATCCGAGCCTGGCTCTGATACCACTGTTGGCGCAGTGGCGGAACCGGATCCCGTTTCCTGGGGCGCAGCGGAGGCGCAGCGGAAGTTTCAAAATTTTGCATCGGGAATCGTTCAATACATAATAATAACAACAAGCAAACATCCATAGGGTGTTTGAATTATTACCTTGCTGGCGTCTAGGCTCCTGTCTCCGACCGGATTCACAGGGAATCTGGCACTTCAAGGTAAGCGGCGGTAGATCTCCTTAATTCGGTCCACGACTGGATACACGAGTCCTTCGTCAGTCTGCACTAGAAGAGCTGACGAATTTGGCACGAACGGAATCTCCTCGTCGACGTGATCGAAACAAGTCCGACCACGTGAACACCGGCGACGGGCGGCGGTGCGGCGGACGGCGGCGGCGCAAGAGGTGGCCGGCGGCCGAGAGGTATTTTGGAGATGTTAGAGTAGATGCCCAACTAGCCAACTTGTGGCGTGTGGGTATAGAATCTTGTATGAAACAATCTTTATATATGATATTCACATTTATTTATATGGCATTCTTTACTTTCATTGTATTGTATGATAATTAACAATTGTGTTGAGTAAAGACCTAGAATACACTAAAGTGTATGTTAGATGTGATAGTGGGTATGACGGCTATCATGAAACACATCTAATAGTCACTGTGCATTCTGAACATGTTCCTAGTCGATTGGGCCGTCAAAATGAGGATAAGGCCGCCCGAGCTCGAGACTAGTATCTGCGATGCGAAGTACCACGTTTCATTGGTAGGGAACATTGTGATGTTCTGAGCATGCAGATAGATGGTGACCTGGTGATCTATCGAACTACCCTCGTTCGAGGGATATATGGATTGAAAGGACCGTATTGTACGCTAACCACGACCAACTGTTTCTTGCAGGCACTATCAGTGATACCTAGGGATCATGGGGCGTATTTTTCTAGACGCTCTTACCATGATCCGTTGGACAAGTCCGGAATTGTGATTCCAGAGCCACAATGGTTGTGGGCCCACGGCTAGCTGTATCCCTGAACCATTGAGGGTCACACAAGTACTGGATTCGAGATTCCCGCACGGATACTTAGCTCAATGTGTTGAGCATACGAAGAGGATTTTGGGGGGTGCGACTTCCTAAAAGTCAACAGGGGTCAAATCGGGATTTCCCGCTGTTGAACGGCAAAACGGTCATTTTGTACTGGGATCTGAAAAATGGTTTTTCAGATCATAGTATTCAGTTTTGGAAACTGAGTCGATCGGCCTGATATGATCGGCGATCGGAGTTACGATAAAGTCTCGGTGATGGGGATGAACCGAATGTTCATCCGTTGGACCCGGGCCCGTTGAGCCGGATCCAAACCCATCACCAAGTCTACTTAATGTAGACTTAGACTTATTAACTCACTAATCACTACACAAGTAAACCCTAAACCTAGCTCTTGGCCGCCGCCCCCTCCTCTCTAAACAAGCCGCCGCCGCCGCCGCCTCCGCCTCCTTCGCCGGAAATCGTTCCGGCCAATCTTGACGAAGAGAATCCGTCCGCGCCGATCTCGTCAGGCCTTCTAGTGCAGGCTGACGAAGGAGTCTCGCATCCGGTCGTGGACCTGATTGACGTAGTCTACCGCAATCTACAGTGAAGTGCCGGTTTCCTCGAGAAACTGGTCGGAGCCAGGCACGAGTAGCCAGCAAGGTAGTCATCTAAACGCCCTATGAATGTCATAGCCTGTTATTTGTTTTAAACAGTATTGATCGTCTCCCGGCAAATTTTTGTTGTTCCGCTGCCTCGCCGGGAGGCGTGATCCAGATCCGCCGTGGCATCCCAACAGTGGTATCAGAGCCAAGGTTTTCGGATCTGATCAGTACAGTATTTCCATATTGTATCTAACATCTCAAATTTCAGATCGGAAAATCAAAATTTTGAAACGGCCGCCGGGCCGCTGTCTTGTGCGGCGGCGCCCCATCTCTCGCGCGCATGAGTGCGCGCGACTTGTGCGCTGGCCTCGTCCAGCGCAATCGTTGCGCTGTTGTTGGGCGACGCTTGGCGCCGCTTCACGCGAGATGGCCGGCCGTTGGAGCAGCGCTGATTGCGTGAGTGTTGGGCGGCGTCGCGCGCTGCTGGCCGCGCAGGAGATGTGCGCTGGTCGCGCATCACGGCCAATCGTTGAGGATTATTTAATTTGTGCATGTTAATTAGATTATCTGCATGATTGGAATGATCGAGAGCCATGCCCAATTTGTTAGGTGTATGCGATAGGTTTTTGTGATTCGGTTTGAAAATATTTTGATTATCATTTAAAGTGGGCCTGTTTTTGGCCCGTTCCCACCCCTTGATAAATGTATCTCTTATATGTCATGGTAAATTTAAATGTAAAATTACTAGATTTAGTGGGAGGACATCCGAAGACGGTGGAGATGACGATCAAGAATATTGAAGACCGAAGATCTGTATAACCGGAAGCATTGTAATAGGATTGCATTGCATATTGCATTACCCCTAGGATTGGACCCAGGTCCGTGATTGGCAACCACGGACCGCATAGCTCTCGCGATCGATCATCCCAATGTTTCTTTATATATGTTGATATATAGTTAATTGAATCCGCATGTTGCATGTTTTAAATTTGATTAAAATGAATGCATGAGACCTAAGTTTTTCAAAATAAAATCCCTCGTTTTAAATATGATTTAAAACTTATATCAAGATAATATGTTTATTCGATAAACTAAAGGATATTTAAAATTGTTTAATTTCCCTACCTTCCATCAACAATGGGTGTACGTCGATGCTACCCGTATACATGGTCCGGCTCATATTATTGAGGGGGTCATGTATGCCGGAAAGCTGTCCACGCCATTGACAATTGTTGTGAGTCGGTTGGAACTCCCTTTAACGTTGGCTCATATTATTGGGGACGTTAAGGGGACCGTCCTCCACGACTCAACATTGATGGGTAATCTTGACACGTGATAGTAAACGGCGTTATTGGGCCCATACTGGACGTGAGGTAAATACATGGAGGTTGCACCGGTTGCAATCGGAAACTACCTTTTGGGGGTCATGGATGGCTGATATTATTCGGATCCATGATCACTTGATTGGGCTCCGTGTACCCACTAAAGAAACCTGTTTTCTCGATTTCATTAGATGGTGGTGAAATCGTTAAAATAGTGGGAGGGTAATTCATAAAACTTAACGACCATGTTTTATGTCTTAGCGTTTATTTTATATATAGTTAGTGATGTATGTCTGCTTTCCTTTTCAGTATTACTGCTTATAAAATGGTTTTCGATGAAAAACCCGCTCGCTGCTATACTGGATAGCAACAGGTTCACCGGTCTGAACTACCAAGACTGGCTCCACAACCTCAATCTTGTATTGGCTTCGGAGAAGCTCCTCTATACGATAGAGAAGTGCCCTCCGGACGAAACCCCTGTCGATATCAGCCTCGAGGAGCTGATTATGCTTAATCAATGGCGGGACGACGAGGTTAAAGCTCGATGCTATGTGATGGCATCGATGTCCAACAAAATGCAACGGCGCTTTGAGAAGACAAAGTATGCTTCTGCCATACTCTTTCATCTCAAGGAACTGTACGGGGAGAACTCTCGACATGAGAGGTTCACGGCTGTCAAGGAGCTTATGACAAGCCGCATGCGCGATGGGACTTCGGTCCGCAAGCATGGGGTTCGTATGATTGGGATCGTTGAAAAGCTGTCGGGCCTTGATATCGCACTTCCACACGAGCTGTCGGTGGATGTACTTCTCCTCTCGCTACCCGCTACATTTGACCCCTTTGTGATCAACTTCAACATGAACAAGCTGGAAGCCACCCTCGAAAAGGTAGTTAACATGCTTGTAGTGTTTGAAGGGACCATAAAGAAGGACAAACCCGTCCTCCTTCTGGGCTCTTCTTCTTCTGCGAAGAAGGGGCCCAGACGCAAGAGCAAGAAGAGTTCTGCTCCTGCGAAGGAGGAAAAGTCCGCCAAGAAGCCAAAGGCAAAGGCTTCAAAACCGAACAAGTCTGAGGATGTTTGCCACCACTGCCACAAGGCTGGGCATTGGAGGAGGAACTGCAAGGAGTACCTCGAGCAGTTGCGAACTGCGAAAGGTATGTTCTATATTGAAATAAATATATCTCTTAATTCGACTTCTTGGATACTTGATACCGGATGTGGATCTCATATCTGCAATGATTTGCAGGTGATGACAAGAAGCCGACGTCTTAGAGAGGGTGACACCCACTTCAGGCTTGGCAATGGAGCAAGAGTTGCTGCAGTAGCTATATGAGATGTTTACTTATTTCTGTCTTCTGATTTTAAGTTGTTGTTGAGAAACGTTTTATTTGTTCCCGAATTAATAAAGAACATTATTTCTGTTTCTATGCTTGATAGTGATGGATATTCTTGTATGTTTGCTAATTCGATTTGCAATATTTACAAGAATGAATGTTTAATTGGAATTGGGGAACGCGAAAACGATTTATACACTTTAAAATTAAAAGGCGTTCCAACTCGTGATGTCGAAGCACATACAACAACGATTAAACGGAAACATGATAACTTGAACCCAGCACAACTTTGGCACGCTAGGCTAGGTCATATTTCTCTAAGTAGGATGAACAAGTTAGTTAGGAGTGACATGTTTGATCGGTCAGACATTAACTCCCTACCGACTTGTGAGTCTTGTCTAAAGGGAAAGATGACTAAGCAACCCTTCAAGGGCAAGGGTGAGCGTGCTCAAGGCCTATTGGATTTGATCCATACTGATGTGTGCTGCCCGTTTAGTATTGGTACTAAATATGGTCACACATACTTCATCACCTTTACCGACGATTTCTCTAGGTATGGGTACTTGTACTTAATGAAGCACAAGTCTGAATCTTTTGAAAGATTCAAAGAATTCAAGGCTGAAGTAGAAAATCAATTAGGCAAAAATATTAAAGCACTTCGATCTGATCGAGGTGGTGAATAGTTAAGTGCTGAGTTTCAAGACTATCTGAAAGAGAATGGGATTCTCGCACAGTGGACCCTCCGGCCATACCTCAGCTCAATGGTGTAGCGGAGCGTCGTAATCGGACATTGTTAGACATGGTTCGATCTATGATGAGCTTCACTGAACTTCCTACCTCGTTTTGGGGCTATGCGCTCGAAACGGCGGTAATATTGTTGAACAATGTCCACAACAAGGCAGTGGATAAGACTCCATATGAGATATGGATGGGCAAACCACCCAAGTACTCATAATGAGGATTTGGGGATGTCCTGCTTACGTGAAGCAGACAGTGGGAGATAAGCTGGATACGATATCCATCTTATGCTACTTCATTGTGTATCCAAAGAATTCCATTGGATACTACTTCTACTATCCGAGCGAAACAAAAGTGTTTGTTTCTAGGAATGCCACCTTTATGGAAAGGGAATTTCTACTTGATAGAAATGGCAAAATAGTAGAACTCGAAGAGGTTCGAGATACAATCGAAGTACCA